>JZRM01000431.1:0-118484 GCA_000963415.1 Blastocystis sp. subtype 6 | reverse complement strand
ACACATTAGGGCACGTCCCTAATGTGTAAAATGCTTGATTTACAAAAGAGAAACCGTTCATTTAGCTGGAACGGTCCCTGATTTTTATGAGAACCAAAATAATTACCAATTAAACTTATATCCGACAGAGAATTGAAATACTCCGTTTTTATTGCTTTTTCCAAAAGTATCTTTATCAAAAGCATTACTTAAACCCAGGTTGTATCGGGCAGATATTAAAAGATGATCAAATAAGTCATAAGAGACCCCGAAAACAAAGCTAGCTTCTATGGTATTCAAATCATGTAATTTTTCTTTTACAGTGGTTCCCGAATGTTTATATTTAGATTTGGCATTCAAGCCGATTCCCAACTGAGGACCTAAATCCACACTTAAACGTTCCAGTACATAGATACGGGCCAATACCGGTATATTCAAATAGTTCACCCGGTAATTCACCTTTTCCCTGATGCCGTCGATATCTACTTTATCTCTCCAGCCTTGGCGGGAATATAATACCTCAAGTTGCAAACCGATCAAATCGGTAAAACGGGCTTCTCCAAAAACACCTACATTGACACTGGCCTTACTGTTTCCGTGCGAATGAGATATATTACTCACATTTAACCCTACTTTAGGCCCGATTGTGTATTCTGTCTGGGCCTTCACACTGCCCAACAGGGCAATCCCCGCAATGAATGCTAATAATAATTTTTTCATTTTCGTTCTAGTTTAGTTTATTAATAATAAGACAAAGTTATGAAACATTCCCGAAATATGGAGGGCATAAAAAACGGGTATCTCTTCAGATACCCGTATTTTATACTATAAAATGTTATGAAAACTTAATAAGTAAACTCAAACCAATGATCCTTATCTGTAGCTACCGAAAGCGTCCGTACTTTTAAAGTTCCCTTTTTATCTTCCGGATCAAAATACCAACCGCTTTTGCCCGATTGGAAATCGGCAGCTGTAATATTTTTCAAAGCCGAACCATTTAGAGAAACTTGTAAAGGTGTTTCTTCCGTATGTACATTCAACTCATAAGTCCGTTCTTTCAGCCGGCCTTTGTAGTCTCCCCGGGCTTTACCTATATGCACAGTAATCCTTCCTTTTTTCTCTTGGGGAGCCGACATGGAAATGAGCGTCTTCGCAAATTCCCCTTTGCGATAATCCCGGCTTAATCCATCATCTTCGTACATATCAAAAGAACTGTCCCCAAAAGGATAAAGGTCTAAAGTCAGTACATCCGCAGGTTTCTCTCCTACATAATTCATTTGAGGATACAGGGGAATAATCGCTCCCTGACGGATAAATACCGGACAGATATCCAAAGCAGCTTTATACTTTTTGAGCCACTTCCCTCCTTCGTATTTTTCTCCTGTCCAGTAATCGTACCACGTACCTTTGGGGAAATAAATATCCTCCCGCTCACAAGTCCCCCGCCAGTCTCCCCGTTTATATACAGGAGCCACCAGCATCCATTCCCCACTCATAAACTGATACTGAGTAAGGGTATCATACGTCACTTCGTCTTCCGGGAATTCCAATACCATGGCCCTCACCATAGGTACTCCGGTAGTATGAGCTTCCTGACAATAGGTATAAGCATAAGGCATCAAGCGCATTTTTAATCTGAGGTAATGCCGGTTAATTTCCTCATAGGGATGCCCGTATAGCCAAGGTTGTTTGTCCACCGGTGCCCATCCGCTCATCGTCATAATAATAGGAGTAAATACCTTCCACTGGAGATCCCGGGTATAAGTAAAAGCAGAACCGCCGAATATTCCGTCTACATCGCTGGTGGCCGCATTAAAAGCCGATAAACCTGCTCCCGTTATAGTCGGAATATGATAGCGGATATAATCGAAATTACCCGATTGATCTCCGCTCCATACTGTAGAATAACGTTGCGTACCAGCCCAACCGCATACCGACCAAACAAACCCCCGTTCGTTGGAATTATTTTCGATTCCTTCATAAGCTGCCTTCGTTCCATTCAAAGCAAATTCATAACCGGGACCAACCCAAGCCACATCGAGTTTACAAAGGCGAGTCCCACATTCCCCAACTTCATAAGCAATTTTATCGACGCCGTTTTCTGTCCACAATCCCGTATAGAACCCTCTTTTCTTCAACTCTCTCACAACAGAATCGAGTTTGACATACCCACATCCATACCCGTCGTTGGGTAATATCCATCCCCTCGGCATATCGTGCTCGATATATTTATCCGCAATCTGGGTAATGACATCCGGAGTCTGTTGTTTCCACCCTACCCGTTGTTCGGGTTTATTATAACAATCAGCATCCCCCATTGTCAACATCCAAAGAGCAGGCATAAAAGGTTTTCCGGTAATATCAGTATAATCATTCAGGATATCTTTCAATGTCGGCCCATAAAAATAAAAAGCATCAAAGCGGTTTTCATTGTGAGAAAGAGTACTGGAATACTCTATTTTCATCCCGTCCTCTGCCGCAACCTGCCCCACTCCGCTGAAAGAATATTTTCCCGGTGCAAAAGTATTGCGAAATACGCCATAACCATTGGAAGACATATAAAAAGGTACCGGATTGGAAACCTGATCTTCATGCCAACCCGTGATCGAAATATCCAGATCCGTCCCACCATGGGAAAAACGTCCTTGCTGCATACCTCCTCCATAAAAATATTCTTTACCACCTCGTTTTAAAGTTTGGTAAGTCTTTGCTCCAAAAGAAAGCGGTTCTTTCTCTTCAAATATCATTTTTTTATCCGCCTTATCATAAAGGGCAAACCGCAAAGGTTTCTTATAAACCCGAACGACACAGGCCGGAGTCGAAAACCGATAATAACGGCTGTTCTCACTGACAGAAACAGACGGATTCTTTTTTCCGTAATCCACGACTATTGCATTTCCTGCCGGATTCGTATATTCTCCATCCTGAGCCAACCAAATCCGGAAAATGTCGTTCCGGTAAAACATCAGTTTTACTTTCGAATAACCGGAAATAAATTCAAACTCAGATTTATTCAATTTTTTAAAATCTGTCACATCCCCCAGACTCATCTTTGCCGCGTATAAACGCACATCCAGAATATCATTACTCTTTTTCTCATCCTTTCCGTATTTTATTTCAAAATGAATCTTATGCGACCCTTGCTGAGATAAATCTACCGGAGGAAAAGCAACAATGCGCTCCTCTTGTTTCTCCAGATATTTTCCAGCAGCTTCTACCACCGTCTTGAACTGACGACCATCCCCCAAAGTGGCCCATACTTCAAAATTTTCCCGTACAGCCTGAGCACCGACATTCTGAATCTTAACCTTCAACGTATCATGCGTCGTAAATTCATTCCCTTCCGGACGATGCGATTCCAACCCAACAAGCGCTACATCATGAGCATAAGGCTCCGTCAGTTCAATATCATCTACCATCCAATACCAGGAAAACATCCCTTTCCAGAAAAAACGAATATATACAGCAGGCTGATTGGCAGCAACCTCCGTGATATTGATCTCTTCTGAAATCGGTTCATGCATATTCGTTGCTGCCGGACGATCCCTCAATACATCATACTCTTTCCAGTTCTTTCCGTCGTTGCTGACTCCTACCCACAATCCCTTATTCTTAGCTGTAAACCAATTGTTCCAGCGAAAAGCATGCTGGAATTTCAGCACTATATCGTTTTTCCCTTCACAATTTATGGCCGAAGTCTGAAAATAACCGGAAGGATATTCTTTTCTTTGATTCCATTTCGTCACTTCTTCCCCCGTAAAAACTCCGGCCCTATACTGCATATGATATCCCCGGCTTACAGAAGCAATCGGAGGTGCCTGTTGATCGAACTGAAAAGAACCGGGATAAGGCTGATCGGTAACAAACCATTCATAAGTACGTCCCTCTGCCCCGGTGGAATCCACAATCACCCACCCTTGGGGTAATGCTCCCGAAGAAAAATCCTCTTTCCAAAAACTCTTTTGCTGGGCACTGAGCCACGTACTCATCCCCACAAAGTACATTAACCATAAAAACTTTATCATGCGCTGAATTTTAGATAATTATAATGATGAAATTTATTACTTTTTCCGGGTAAACTTAATTAATTTTCTTTATATACACGAACAAAACAAAAACTTTATAAAAAATTTTACAATAGAAACCCCTAGGCGACACCGTCCTCTATTTTTTCGCCTTCTCAAAACACAGAAAAATGAAAGGTATTCTGTCCCAGACAAATACCCACGCCCGTTTGGTAATTTTTTACTTTATATCACTGATCTTACAGATTTCCATAAAAGAAGCCCCTCTCACATACCCGAAACTACCTCCGATGACCAGGATATAGTCTTCTTCCTGGTATCCTGCTTTCAACAAAACATCGGGTATATCCCGAATAAATTCATCACGGGAAGTCGGCTTTGCAGTATGATAAGGGCGAATACCGAAAGAAAGAGCCAATTCCCGCATTACTTTGGGATTATAACAACGGGCATATACGGGTAAAGCCCCACGAAAGGCAGATAAATAACGTGCCGTACGCCCACTCAAAGTATCTACAACAATGGCCTTTATCGGTAACATGGTAGTAGTCTTTACAGCCACCCGCGCCAAAGCTGCCGTAATTTCATTATTAATCCGCACCAGACTTCTTCCTGAATCGGGAGGAGTGGTCAACTCATTAGCTTCCGCCACTTTTGTCATGACTTCCACCGCTTCCACCGGATAACTTCCGTAGGCTGTCTCTCCACTTAACATAATAGCATCCGTACCCATAAAAATAGCATTCGCAATATCGCTCACCTCCGCCCGCGTCGGACGGGGATGTTCGATCATGGTATGCAACATTTGGGTAGCAATGATAACCGGTTTCTTACTTTCAATACACTTTGTTACAATGCATCTTTGAATTTTAGGTATTTTTTCTGCGTCGATTTCGATTGCTAAATCGCCTCTTGCCACCATTACGCCATATACATGATCCAGAATTTCGTCGATATTATCTACTCCTTCCTGATTTTCGATTTTTGCAATTATCTTAATATCACTCTTATACTGATCCAGAATTTCCTGTATCTGGAGGACATCCTCTTTATTCCGGACAAAAGAGTGGGCAATGAAATCGAGATGATTTTCGATTGCGAATTCGATAAACCGACGATCTTTTTCACTTAAAGATTGTAATTTCATCGAAGCACCCGGAACATTAACACTTTTCTTATCCTTTATAAAACCGGGATTCGTAGCCATCACTTCCAGACGATCCTCGTATTTCCCTTGAACGATAAATTCCATGTCCCCGTCATCAACCAAAATTTTATCTCCGATTTTAATATCCTGAGTAAAATTTTCATACGACACATGTAATAATTTTTCATCAGAAACCACCTCTTCCTTCCCGGTAATATAAATCACTTCTCCTTTTTCCACCTCTATCGGTACTGTCACCTGCTTCGTTCTCACTTCCGGCCCTTTGGTATCGATCAGTAAAGGTATTTTCTCAGACACCGCCCTGACATTTCGGATCACTTTCATGGCATCATCCAACGTCTGGTGAGCCGTATTCAAACGTACCACATCCATTCCTGCCTGATACAGTTCCTGTAAAAAATCAACATCACATCGCTTATCTGAAATCGTTGCTACAATTTTCGTCCTTTTCATAGAATTATCTTTTTCTGTTTAGCAATCCCGAACAACCTCCTATTTCCTCCTGTGTATATTATTCAGTTTCGTATTGCTGTTTTTATTATCTGATTATTTCCGATTCAATGAAGTCTGTTTTCCCTTTACATTTTAGCTCTACGGACATTCTCCCTAAAAATGTTTGCTTTTATCTGGTCTTAGGAATGTCTTCTCTTCCGAAGCCGTAAAGCCTGTAAAGCCAATTCGTATGAATCCAGCCCGAATCCCGCTATACTTCCCTCACAAACAGGTGCTAAAAAAGAAGTATGCCGAAACCCCTCCCGTCTCGCAATATTAGAAATATGTACTTCTATAACAACAGCTTTCACCGCAGAAACGGCGTCTGCAATAGCCACTGAAGTATGTGTATACCCTCCGGCATTGAAAATAATACCATCGTATTCGAATCCTACCTCATGAATTTTATCAATCAACTGTCCTTCGCTATTAGATTGGTAATAGACAATCGTTTCCTCCGGATATTTTTTCCGGAGTTCTTCCAGATAATTATCGAAAGACATTTTTCCATATACATCTGGCTCCCGGACACCTAATAAATTCAAATTAGGACCATTTAAAATCAATATTTTCATACGCGTTTTCCGTCTCAAAGTTATTTTAAACCCTTATTTCTTTCCCTTTTAAGCCGATATACGAACCGGCTTCTTTCAAAAACTATTCCTTTCTTTTCTTGCCGGCTTCAGGCATATTTATATTTTACAAATTTAGTCATTTTTCCCGTTTTAACTTTTAAAACCCCTTAATTTATAGTCCATATTTTCATTTTAATAAAATAAAATCATTTTGTAAAATACATTCGTCTATAAAAAATTAAAACGATTCACGTAAAGGGTAAAAATAGGTCTTTATAACCTAAAGCATTTACCCCTATATTTCACTATTTTCATTCAATTTTAATTTACAAAAAATAGTTTATTTCAATTTTGGACATAATTAACATATTATTCAAAGAAATAGTTTGCATTTTATGCTATTATTAATTTACTTTGTAAGGGCAATTTATAAAAATAATCATATAGAATATAAAAAAAATATTTATATTTACCGCTTGATTTTAACCAGTATCTTTTGACAGAGAAGATTAAGGGTTTATATTCTATACTTGGGTGTTAATTTACTATTGATTAAAATAAAAAACAAAATGACTTGGGATAACGCTATTGAAAATTACAAGACTTTTCTTATCTTGGAAAAATCACTTTCCTCAAATTCAGTTGAAGCTTACTTAAATGATGTGCGTAAATTAGCTAAATTTTGCGAGGAAGGCCACGATGTCAAAGAAGTGGAACAAGTAACCTATGACATATTAAAAGGTTACTTGCTTTTTGTAAACGATCTGGGAGTAACAAACCGTACACAGGCCAGAAGTATTTCCAGCATCCGCTCTTTTTTCAAATTTTTAGTATATGACGGAATTTTGACCAGTAACCCTACTAAAATGTTGGAAGCCCCGAAAATCGGGCGCAAACTTCCGAGCATACTCACTGTAGAAGAAATCGATTCTATCCTGAATGCCGTGGAAATGTACAAACCCGAGGGACAACGGAATAAAGCAATTATTGAAACTCTTTATTCTTGTGGTCTCAGAGTATCTGAACTGATCAATGTCAAAATCTCCAATATTAATTTCCGTATGGGAACAATTAAAATTGAAGGAAAAGGCAATAAAGAAAGAATGATTCCACTAAGCAAAAATGCAAAACAGGAAATCAAATTATACATGAAAGGATATCGGGACTACCTGGATATCCAAAAAGGATACGAAGATGTTCTGTTCCTGAATAAACGCGGAACAGCTCTTTCCCGGGTAATGGTATTCAATATCATCAAACACCTCTCAGAAAGAGCCGGAATTAAAAAATCCGTATCCCCTCATACCTTCCGGCATTCTTTCGCCTCCCATCTGGTAAACGGGGGAGCTGACCTGAGAGCTGTACAAGATATGCTGGGACATGAATCTATTCTGACGACAGAAATCTATACCCATTTGGATAATCATTACCTTCGGGATACCATCAATAAATACCACCCGAGAATTATAAAAGAAGAAAGCGAAAAGGAAGACGAAAAAAATAAAAAATAAGTCAGAAAAGAGCGTTTTGAAACGCTCTTTTTTTTATCTTCGCAAACCGCAAATAAAAAAAGATGGAAAATAAAGACGATATTCTGAAAAAACTCAGTAGTGAAGATCCGGACGCTAGAAAAGAAGCCATTGAAATCATCAAAACAGCAGGAGACATATCGATTATTCCGGCTTTACTGGACTTACTTTCCCTGGGACAAGACCATACGACTACAACAGAAGTTGTAAGTCTTTTGGCAGATATAAAAGATAATCATTTCAAAAAAATACTGATCGACCGGATTGAAACCACTCCCGACCCATTCCCCAAATCTCTTTTATTGCGTATTTGTTGGGAATCTGCACTCGATTTTTCTGATTCCGCCGAAATGTTCGCCCGAATGATTCTTTCGGAAGATTTTATCGTAGCCCTGGAAGCCGCTACTATTTTGGAAAATATGTCCCAACCGGCAACAGCAACAAGGAAAGCTATCGTTCATATCCTGCAAAACGCTCATACGGGAGAGGAAAAACAATTTTTGATCGACAATGTATTGCATGCTTTGAATAAAGCATAATCAAACGTCACCCGATTTCAATAATTCCTGAATCCTCGTAATTTTTTCTTCTAAAGACAAATCAGCCCCGAGCCAATGGATGTGAAAACCTTCTCTTTCCATTTTCCGGAACCATGTCATTTGCCGTTTAGCAAACTGATGAATAGCTATATTTAACTTCTCTGTCATCTCGATATACGTCAATTGACCGGTCAGATATAAAGTAATATACTTGTATTCTAATCCGTAATAGATTAAATCTTCAGGAGCTATTCCCCTGTCCAGTAATTTTTTCACCTCTTCCACCATGCCCTTCTCTAATCTTTCGTGTAAACGCCGGGTAATTCTCTCCCGCCGGACTTCCCGGCTTACATCCACTCCTACAATTAAAGGTCTGATTTCCGGATAATCTTCCTCCGTTTGCGGATGACTCCTATAGTACTCTTCTATTTCGATAGCTCTTACAGCCCGCTTTACAGTATCGACATCTGTGGTGTTATGCAATTTCTTATATTGTGACAACACCTCGCTTAATTCAGCCAAGCTCTTCTGTTCCAACTGCTTTCTCAATGTTTCATTGACCGGAACAGCCAATAGTTTATAGGCTTTTAATACAGCTTCCACATATAAGCCGCTTCCTCCGCACAATACCGGAAAAATCTGTCTTTTTTGCAAGGCATTCCACACTTTTAGAAAATCCTTCTGAAATTCAAATACATTGTATTTATAGCCGGCTGCTACAATATCAATCAAATGATAAGGAATTTGCCGACCTTTATAACAATATTCTTCCAGGTCTTTCCCCGTGCCTAAATCCATTTCCTTATACACCTGACGGGAGTCCGCACTAATAATCTCTCCTCCCAATTCCCCTGCCATCCGGACGGCAAGAGTTGTTTTACCACTGGCAGTAGGGCCAATTACACACAAAAGATTAAACATTTTTTTCTTCCTTTCGTACCACATATCGATTTATTTTCATGCCTTTTGTCATTCGCAAAATAAATCAAAATATCTGTAAACTCTATTTTTATAAATGAAGAACAAAAATAATCAATAATAATCTTTATCCGTTCAAAACTTCTATATTTGCAAAATACGAAATTTTTCAGCCCTCTGAATCATTTGGTATTCCTAAAGCAAAAAAACGGGAAACCGACAGAAAAATAGAAACAAGCTATTAGTGAAATAGTAATAACCTAAATAAACAACATTTTATGATAAACGATGAAAATATCCTGATCCGGGCGCTGGAACCTGAAGATTTGGAATACCTTTATAAATGGGAAAACAATATGGATCTTTGGGATGTAAGCGATACACTTACGCCCTTTTCACATTTTGCATTGAAAAAATACATTGAAAATGCTCACCGGGATATTTATGAAACCAAGCAATTGCGTTTAATGATTGCCAACAGAGAGGACAATGAACCTCTGGGATTAATTGACATTTACGATTTCGATCCTTACCACCAACGCGCCGGTTTGGGAATTATGATCCACAACACAGAAAATCGTCGCCAGGGATATGCACAAAGTGCTATCAAACTTATCCTGGACTATTGTTTTGAAACATTAGGCCTACATCAGGTCTACAGCAGTGTCCCCCAATGTAATATCGCCAGTCTGAAACTTTTTGAGAGTCTCGGTTTTACTCAAACCGGTTACCGGAAAGAATGGCTGAAACGAGGCAACGAATGGGAGGATGTTATTTACTTCCAATTGTTAGCTTCATCCTGGAACCGGGAAGAAACGACAAATTCCTAAGCCGGACAGATGTTTCCAATAAGGGACCGAAGCATAACAGGGCCAGTGAAAAGCAGTATCAAGTTTACTTGGATACTGCTCAAATACAGCCTAAAATTTCAGGGAATGAATCGGGGGGATCGATGTGAACCTTTCTTCGGATTACCCCGTTCCATTCGACTTTCCTTTTCGAATTTTTCGTACTTCAGGAACTGTTCCTCCGTCAATATTTTTTTTAGCTCTTCTCTCATTTCTTCCCGGTTTCTGCGTACAATTTCCCGCCTATTTTTCCGGTCCTCTTTTTTTCCTTCCAAAAGCTTTTTCCGTTTCTCTTGGGCAGATTTAAACCAAGCCTTTAATTCTTCCTGTTGCGGAACGGTCAGCTCCAATTCTTTTTCCAACTGTTCCCACATCTTATTCACTCGCTGTTCCGGGGGAAAACGTTCCTCTGAAGCAGACTGGCGGGTATTAGAATGACAAGCCAACAGAAACAAACATACAGAAACAAACAAAATTCCTTTTTTCATATCCGTTCTAAAAAGTAGGTAAAACATTCCGCTGCCCGAATGTTCAGAAAATTCAGAAGAGAAGGCAGGTATTCCTATCGAGTATCCCCTGGCATTATCCTTTCGAACGTTTGAATTTCCGAACGAATCGATATTTTTTTTAGGACAAAAATTACGGATAAAAGTTTATTGTCCTTTTCCGGTTCCAATAAAAAATCGTCAGGTAAAAAACCAAATAAAAGGCAATAAATAACCCGATTTACTCTTTGACAAACCGGTAGGGAGTCAGTTTCCGGCCTAAGGGGCCCCTCCTCTCCTCCTATCAAATAAATAAATCGGGATAAAATAAAACGTTTATAACTGTCTTGAATCAGTCTCTATCGTAATGTCTCATGCGTTTTTCATGTTTTTTCACACCATCGCATTTTTGATGTCTGCATTGCTCCTGCATCGTTAAATATTGCTTATACTGTTCCGGAGTCAATACTTTTTGAACGGCAGCCTGCATATCCTCGTAATTTTTCCCCATTGCTTCACGCATAGCTGCCCTATCCTGTTGGCCATTCTGGCGGATCGAATGCATTTTTGTATACGAAGTTTCAAAAACACTCCTCAATTCCCGCTGCTGTTGCTCTGTTAAAGTCATGTTTTCCTGCATCTTTTCGATCATCCAATTTGCCCTTTCCGGAGCAGACATTCTTTTCACATTCTTCTGAGCCTGTAGCGACAAAGAAACTATAAAAAAAATACAACTTAAAAATACAATCTTTTTCATTCTCGTTTGGTTTAGTCTGTTTAATACCTCAAATCTCTCACTCTCTTCCTTATTATCGTTCCTTTGAATGAAAAGTTCGCTAAATCAGAAATATTTAATGATTCATGGGAAAGTTTAAATGTTCGAAGAGAAGAACCCTGAATCCCTTCTATCTTTACTCATTCGAGCCTTCGATTTTTTCTAACTGACAACAAATCCAAAACTTAAAACGGATTTAAGCTTAGCGTTACGCGAAAAATAGCTATCTTTGTCGACCCAAAAGTAAAAATTATGAATCACAAATCAGGATTTGTCAATATCATCGGAAATCCGAATGTCGGAAAGTCAACTTTAATGAACCGGTTAGTAGGGGAAAAGATTTCTATCATCACTTCTAAATCTCAGACGACCCGGCATCGCATCAAAGGGATTGTAAATGATGAAAATTTTCAGATTGTATTTTCGGATACACCGGGTGTTGTAAAGCCCAGTTACAAAATGCAGGAATGCATGCTGGAATTTTCCAAATCGGCTTTAACCGACGCAGATATTATTCTCTATGTCACAGATGTAGTAGAAGATATGTTGAAAAATAATGATTTTATCGAACAAGTAAAACGATCCGCAGCTCCAATATTATTGGTCATTAACAAAATAGACCTGACGACCCAGGAAAAATTGGAAGATCTCTTTGACAAATGGAAATCTCTCCTTCCCCAAGCAGAAATTTTTCCGGTGTCAGCGACTGAAAATTTCAATGTAGATCATCTTTACCAAAGGATTCTGGAACTCTTACCGGAAGGGGAACCCTTTTTTCCAAAGGACGAGCTAACGGATTTGCCGGCCCGTTTTTTTGTCAATGAGATTATTCGGGAAAAGATTCTGCTGAATTATGAAAGAGAAATTCCCTATTCGGTAGAAGTAGCTGTAGAAGAATTTAAAGAAGATGCCAAGCGGATCAATATTATGGCTGTCATTTATGTAGAACGCGACTCACAGAAGGGAATCATTATCGGTCGTCAAGGAGCCGCTTTGAAAAAAGTAGGGACGGAAGCTCGTCTGGATATTGAAAAATTTTTCGGGAAAAGCGTTTTTCTGAATCTTTACGTCAAAGTGCAAAAAGATTGGCGCAGTAAGGATAAAGATTTGAAAAACTTCGGATATGTGCAATAAAACCGTAGTGTTTTACCAACCAAGGATACAAACGGTTTTTAGATTTTAAAATGATAACTCATGAGTAATATAGTAGCAATTGTAGGACGCCCCAATGTGGGGAAATCTACGCTTTTCAATCGTTTAATCGGTAGCCGTAAAGCCATTGTCAACGAAGAAAGCGGCGTAACCAGGGACCGGAATTACGGAAAGTCCGAATGGAATGGCAAAGAGTTCTCTGTCATTGACACCGGCGGATATGTATCCAATAGTGACGATATTTTTGAAGAAGAAATCAATAAACAAGTACTTCTGGCGATAGAAGAAGCAGATGTTATTCTGTTTATGGTAGATACAGAAATCGGTTTAACAGATCTGGATCAGAATTTTGCAAAATTACTCCGGAACATTCAAAAGCCAATCTATCTCGTTGCCAACAAAGTCGATACCAGTGAACGGATTTACGATGCCAGTGAATTTTACCGTCTGGGCATCAACAGCGATCTATTTTGCATCTCTTCAGCAAACGGATTCGGCACAGGAGAATTACTGGACAAAATTACGTCACATTTTCAAACGGATTCCGTGGAAAGTACCGATCATCTGCCCCGTATCACCATTGTAGGACGTCCGAATGTGGGGAAATCTTCCACCATCAATGCTCTGATCGGCGAAGAACGGAATATTGTCACGGAAATTGCCGGAACGACCCGCGATTCTCTGTATACCCGTTACAACCGGTTCGGACATGACTTTCTACTGGTGGACACAGCCGGTTTGCGGAAAAAAGCCAAAGTAAACGAAGATGTAGAATTTTATTCCGTCATGCGTTCCGTACGGGCGATAGAAGATTCCGACGTATGTATGCTCTTAATCGACGCTACCCGCGGTATGGAAGCACAAGACCTGAATATTTTCCACCTGATTGAACGCAACCGCAAAGGAGTGGTGATCCTGATCAATAAATGGGACCTGATTGAGAAAGACAATAAAACGACCCTTCTGTTTGAAAAAGAAATCCGGGAAAAAATCGCTCCTTTCCGGGATGTAGATATTATTTTCACTTCCGCTTTAACCAAACAAAGGTTATTAAAAGCCCTGGAGGCCACCTTAAAAGTATACGAAAACCGTACACAAAAACTGAAAACCTCCGAACTGAACCGGGTCATGCTGGAAGCTATCGAAAACTATCCGCCCCCTATGGTCAAAGGCAAATCGGTCAAAATTAAATACGTGACGCAACTTCCCACACATGCTCCGTCTTTCGCTTTTTATTGCAATCTGCCTCAATATGTGAAAGAAACATATAAACGTTTCCTGGAAAATAAAATCCGGGAAAACTGGGATTTTACAGGAGTGCCTATACAAATTTTCATGCGAAAAAAATAGAAAACTTAGACAAAGCATAAAAATGTAAATATATCCCTTAGAAAAAGAAAATCCCGAAAGTCTTTTTTGAAAAGACGGGCAGCTTTTCCACTTTCCTCAATTTGCCTTTCAATCGCTGAAGGAAGAAAGCTGCAAGCCTGACAAAAATCCGGACTATCAGCTCCGTAGGGGGGTATGGTGTTTTCCGGTTTCCGAAAGAAACGGTTTATGACAGAAAGTCTGAATCGGAGCTTCCGGGATTACTTTTTTATTAAAAATGCATCTTCTTTTCCCAAGTTTCTTTTTTCCCTTTTACCTTTCAGCTTTTATTTTTTTATATTATCTTCGCGTGTATTTTTTTACAATACCTATGGGTCAAAGAGCAGGAATAGGACACGAAGGAGTGATAAAAAACATTTCGGAACATACCGTTGATGTCGTGATCAGCAGTCAGTCGGCCTGTGCAAGTTGCCATGCGAAGTCCCTATGCGGGGTATCAGAAAATACACAAAAAATAATTACGGCCATCCGTCCGGATTTTGAATTGACGGTCGGAGAAAAAGTGATTGTTTATGCCAGCGTACAGAATGCTGTATTTTCAGTAATAGTGGCTTATGTTATCCCTTCCGTTATTTTAATAGGTATTATTCCTTGTGTATTGGCATTGGGATTTAATGAAACCATTGCAGCAATCAGTGCTGTGGGATGCGTGGTGATTTACTATTTATTCCTTTATCTGTTTCGTCAGTCGATCGGTAAAAAAATAAAATTTACGATTGCCAAGATAAGGGAATAACCATAGTTAAAGACAAACAGAATATAAAATACGACTCTATAAACTATAAGAAATGAATACAATTGTCATTACCATTATTGCATTATGTGCTATAGGTATAATATCGGCTATTATATTGTACTTTGTAGCACAAAAATTTAAGGTAGAGGAAGATCCCCGTATTGATATCGTGGAAGGTCTTTTGCCGGGAGCGAATTGCGGAGGATGCGGTTATCCGGGATGCAGGGGATTAGCTGAAGCTGCCGTAAAAGCCGATTCGCTGGACAATATCCTATGTCCCGTCGGAGGAGCTGAATCGATGAAAAAAATTGCAGCGGCCTTAGGCAGAGAGGTAGTGGAACAAGCACCTAAAATTGCGGTAGTGAAATGCAACGGTAGTTGCGAAAACCGTCCCCGGCTCAATCGCTATGACGGAGCCCGTTCCTGCGCAATTGAACATTCTTTATATATAGGAGATACAGCTTGTGCTTACGGTTGTCTCGGATGTGGCGACTGTGTAGCGGCTTGCCCTTTCGATGCCATTCATATGAGCCCAGCGACTGGATTGCCCGAAGTCTCAGACGAAAAATGTGTAGCTTGCGGTGCCTGTGTCAAAGCTTGCCCGCGCAATATCATAGAACTCCGGAACAAAGGTCCGAAAGACAGAAGGGTATTCGTATCCTGCGTCAATAAAGACAAAGGAGCCGTTGCCCGGAAAGCCTGTAAAGTAGCTTGCATCGGCTGTATGAAATGTGCCAAAGAATGTCCGTTCGAAGCCATTACCGTAGAGAATAATCTAGCTTATATCGATTATAACAAATGCCGTTTGTGCCGGAAATGCGTAACGGTATGTCCTACCGGCGCCATACACGAAGTAAATTTTCCTCCACGGAAAGTGAATCCGGAGACACCGAAAACAACCGTAACAGCTAATGCAAAACCAGCACCTGTCTCCCAACCCGTTTCTTCCGTCCCGGGAAATCCCGAAACAGGAGAAAAAAAGGAAACGGTCTAAGCCAATAGAACATTCAAAAAGGATTTTAAAACTTAAAAATAATACACTGTGTTAAAGACATTTAAAATCGGTGGTATTCATCCGCCCGAGAACAAATTAACGTCTGGTGGAAAAATACAAAAATTACCCGTACCGGAACAGGTAATCATTCCGCTCGGACAACATATCGGCGCTCCTGCAAGTCCGGTAGTCAAAAAAGGAGACGCAGTAAAAGCTGGCCAGTTAATCGGTCAGGCTACCGGATTTGTATCTGCCAATGTACATAGTTCCGTTTCAGGAACTGTCACAGCTGTCGAAAGCCGCCCTGATGCTGCAGGATTACTCAAACCTTGCATTGTCATTCAGGTTGAAGGGGATGAATGGGTACCGGAAGTCGATCTTTCTGAAAAAATCGAACGCCATACGGATCTTCCGAAAGAAGAAATTATCAAAGCAATAAGTGCAGCCGGAATTGTAGGGATGGGAGGAGCCACTTTCCCCACTCAGGTGAAGCTTTCTCCTCCTCCGGGCAGTAAAGCAGAAATACTGATTATCAACGGGGTGGAATGTGAACCTTATCTGACGGCCGATCATCGCATCATGCTGGAAAGAGGAGAAGAGATCCTCATCGGGGTACAGTTGTTGATGAAAGCTATAGAAGTAAAAAAAGCAGTCATCGGTATTGAAAACAATAAACGGGATGCAATTGAGCATTTGCAAAGCCTGGCAGCAGGTATGAACGGCATTGAAATCTGTCCCTTAAAAGTAAAATACCCGCAGGGAGGAGAAAAACAACTCATACAGGCCATCACCAAACGGGCAGTTCCTTCCGGGGCTCTTCCGATTGCGGTAGGAGCTGTCGTACAAAATGTAGGTACAGCCCTGGCCGTATACGAAGCCGTATTAAAACGGAAACCTTTGGTAGAACGCGTGGTTACCGTTACCGGGAAATCGGTAAAGAATCCGGGTAATTTTCTCTGCAGAATCGGTACTCCTATAGCGGAAGTTATCAAAGCTGCCGGCGGACTTCCCGAAGATACAGCCAAAGTCATCGGTGGGGGTCCGATGATGGGACGGGCGATATTTAACATCGATTCTCCGCTTATGAAAGGCAGCAGTGGTATCTTGCTCCTGAATGAAAAAGAAGGAGAACGGAAACCGTGCAAAAACTGCATCCGCTGCACCAAATGTGTATCGATATGTCCCATGGGCTTGGAGCCTTATTTACTGATGAAATTATCCCAATACAATCTGTTGGAACGCATGGAAGAAGAAAAAGTGATGGATTGTATTGAGTGCGGATCCTGTAGTTTCACCTGTCCTGCCGATCGTCCGTTATTGGATTACATCCGTTTGGGCAAAGCCAGAACCGGAATGATGATCCGGAACAGAAAAAAATAAGAATTATAAATTATACATTTTAAGTTGTAAATCTCATTTACAGTTTAAAATCTAAAAACTTAAATATGAATAATTTGGTTATCTCTCCATCCCCTCATATTCATAGCGGCGATTCCATCGAAAAGAATATGTACGGGGTATTGATTGCACTGATTCCGGCCTTCATTTGCTCTGTATTGTTTTTTGGATGGAACGCATTAGTGCTGACTTTAACCTCAGTGATTGCCTGCTTAATTTTTGAATTTTTAATACAAAAATATTTATTAAAAAAACAAACCAGTATTTGGGACGGATCAGCCCTGATTACGGGAGTACTATTGGCTTTCAACGTACCTTCCAGCCTGCCGGTATGGATTATGATTCTCGGAGCTTTAGCAGCCATTGGCATCGGAAAAATGAGTTTTGGCGGATTAGGGTGTAATATCTTTAATCCGGCTCTGGTAGGGCGGGTATTCCTGCTGATCTCTTTTCCCGTACAGATGACGACATGGCCGGTCGCCCACACGCAGATTGTCGAGCCCACCTTCCCGCAAACCTATGTGAATGTAGTCAGTGAAAATTCCACGGATGCCATTTCCGGAGCTACTCCGCTTGCTTTATTGAAAATTGTAGTAAAAAATAATACAGAGATTTCCAAAGCAAAAGCAGCCCTGACGAAAGCGGATAAAGAATTAGCCGAGGGTACAAAAACGGCTGCCGAGGTGGTCGAATTGAAAACAAAACTGGAACAAGAAATTCAGGCCGCTCAAATCAGTCAGCAAAAAGCAAAAGCAGATTTGCCAACGGCACTGGAATTGTTTGTGGGACAGAATCCGGGTTCTTTCGGAGAAGTTTCAGCACTTGCCCTGCTATTAGGCCTTTTATTTATGCTGGCGAGACGCGTTATCACCTGGCATATTCCGATTACGATATTCATTACCGTTTTTGTATTTGCCGGTATATTGCACCTCTGTAACCCGGAACAATTTATCAGTCCGGTTTACCAGCTGCTTTCCGGAGGACTTATGTTGGGAGCCATCTTTATGGCAACGGATTATGTCACTTCTCCGATGGCCGTCAAAGGTATGATTATCTATAGCGTGGGAATCGGACTTCTCACCGTCATCATCCGGAACTTCGGAGCTTATCCCGAGGGAATGTCTTTCGCCATCCTGATCATGAATGGCTTCACTCCGTTGATCAACAGATATTGTAAACCTAAAAGATTTGCTTAAGGGACGATTTACGTTTCTGAAAAATAATCGTAAATCTGAAATTTAAAACAGAATTAAGATGGGAAAGAAATTAGAATCAAATTTTAAAAATATGGTGCTGGTGTTATTCACAATCACCCTGATTTCCTCAGCAGCCGTAGCATATGTCAATTCCCTGACAGCAGAACCGATCGAAGAAGCCAAGCAAGCCAAACAGGTGAAAGCCATACGGGAGGTAATCCCCGGAAAATTCGATAACGATCCCATGGCAGAAGCCTGGGCCGAAAAAACACCCGACGGTGGAATACTCGAATTTTATCCGGCTAAAAAAGAAGGACAACTCCTGGGCACAGCCGTAAAAACCTATACAAACAACGGATTTGGAGGGACTGTCTGGTTGATGGTGGGATTCAATCCCGACGGAACAATTGCCAATTATTCCGTATTAGATCACAAAGAAACTCCGGGACTCGGTTCTAAAATGGACTCCTGGTTTAAGCCCACTCAAAAAGAAAAGAGTCTGATCGAACGTATTTTTGGTTTTGAAGTTAAAAGCGTAGAAAAACAAAGCTCCGTTATCGGCAAAAATCCAGAAACACAGGCTTTAGCCGTTTCAAAAGATGGAGGAGAAGTAGATGCTATTACGGCCGCAACGATCTCCTCCCGGGCTTTCCTGGATGCAATCAACCGGGCTGCAAACGGCTTAAAGGGCAGTCGTGAACAAACGTCAGCCACTACCCCGGAAAACAAGAATAATTGATGTTATAAACCGTAAATTCACAAGCACATATGAATAATTTAAAAGTTTTTACCAACGGTTTGTTTCGGGAGAATCCGACTTTCGCATTGCTGCTGGGAATGTGTCCTACCTTGGGCGTAACGACCTCTGCCGGCAACGGAATGGGTATGGGATTAGCCACCGCTTTTGTACTGATCATGTCAAACTTAGTTATTGCTTTGGTCGCTAATATTATACCGGATAAAATCCGGATCCCCTCCTTTATTGTCATCATAGCAGCATTCGTAACTGTAGTAGACCTGTGTATGGCAGCCTATCTGCCCGCCTTACACGCTTCCCTGGGATTATTTATCCCATTGATTGTAGTGAATTGTATCGTACTGGGCCGAGCTGAGGCATTTGCATCTAAAAATAGAGTGATTCCTTCTATCTTTGACGGACTCGGCATGGGATTAGGATTCACCTTTAGTTTAACCCTGCTGGGAGCTATCCGAGAATTCCTAGGAAGTGGGAAAATGTTCAATCTTTCCATTTATCCGGACAATTTCGGTATGCTGATTTTTGTACTGGCTCCGGGAGCTTTTATCGCCTTAGGCTATCTGATTGCTATCGTAAACCGGATCCGGGCCAAACATTAACCCTTAATCGTTACTTCTATGGAATATATATTAATTTTTATCACAGCCGTCTTTGTCAATAATATTGTATTGGCACAATTCTTGGGAATATGTCCTTTTCTGGGTGTATCTAAAAAAGTTTCCACAGCTTTGGGAATGACCGGGGCCGTTACATTTGTTATGATACTGGCTACTATCGTAACATTTATCGTTCAGAAAACAGTATTGGATCCTTTCCATATCGGGTTTATGCAAACTATTACTTTTATCCTGATCATTGCTGCCCTGGTACAGATGGTAGAAATCATACTGAAAAAAGTAAGCCCTTCCCTCTATCAGGCACTGGGCGTTTTTCTTCCCTTGATCACCACGAACTGTGCCGTATTGGGAGTTGCCATTATGGTCATACAAAAAGACTTTAATCTGCTGCAGTCGGTGGTATTCGCCGGTTCCACCGCATTGGGATTCGGACTGGCCTTAACCATCTTTGCCGGTATCCGGGAACAACTGGAACTGACAGACCTTCCCAAGGGATTGAAAGGCTCTCCTATTGCTTTGATTACAGCCGGTCTACTGGCAATGGCATTTATGGGCTTCTCCGGAATTGTATAATATTACGAATATCCGTAAAATTAAGCGCTAGTAGTTCCCCGAGGAATACTCATTTCCACAAAGGCAAAATTTGCCTTTGTGGATTTTTTCTTTCAGCCCATTTGCCTTTCCCGCCCTTTTATATCGATAAGAGAAAATTTAAATTTTCGTTCATTTAATGGAATATAAATGAACGAAATCGGAAAAAGTGAAACGACTAAAATCAGGGATAACCCGATCGGCTTTATCGCGAATCTGATCTTCAGCATTAGTAGTAGCCAATCCCACTACTTTCATCTGAGCCCGGCGTCCGGCTTCCAAACCGGGAAATGAATCTTCAAAAACCACACATTCGGCAGGCTTCCTCCCCAGTTGCTCAGCAGCCAACAAATAGCATTCCGGATCAGGTTTAGAACGGGTAATCCGATCAGCAGTAATTATGGCGTCAAAAAGAGTTTTCAGTTGGGGATATATCCGATATACGTTTTTCATCTTTTTATCGTCAGAACTGGTGACAATAGCCACTTTTACTCCGTTTTGTTTTAATATCCCCACGAATTCCAGACTGCCTTTTATGAAAGGAAAATCCATCTGTCGTTCGAAATCGTCAATTCGCCGTACAATTTCCCGGGCTTGCTGCTCTTGAGGAAAATATTCAGCTAAAATCTCTTTTAGGGTACGGCCTTTCAACCGACTGCTGAAATCCGGAATTTCCGGGTGTGCCAGTTTCCCTTGTTCTCGCCAAAAGCGGGTATATTCGGATTCCGTATCGAAAATCACTCCGTCCAAATCAAATAATCCGGCCATTCTCTTTTCCATAATTCCATTTTTTATAACTATATTTTTTCGGCTTTCGAAATTACAAAAAACTATTATTTCTGTTTTGCATTTACACTCTTTTCTCACAGAAAGATCCGTTTGCTTCCTTTTCTATCTAAAAATTTTCCAAAAAACTCTTCTCTCTAACGGAAATTTGAAAGGAAACAGAAGTATCTAAAAAATATATCCTAATTTTGTAAACCCAACCCAAAAACGGAAATTGACGATGATGCAGGAATATCTGACACACCCTATCTTTCATGTATTGGCAGAAATAGCAGAAGAAAACAATATCGAAACCTATGTTATTGGAGGATATGTACGGGACCTCTTGCTACATCGTCCTTCCCAGGATATCGATATTGTCGTTCAAGGTAACGGCATTGCCCTGGCAGAAGCTACGGCCCAAAAATTAGGACATTTGAAGGTGTCGGTATTTAAAAATTTCGGAACGGCTATGTTCCGCTATAAAGGTACGGAAATTGAATTCGTAGGAGCCCGCAAAGAATCTTATCGTTCTGATTCCCGCAAACCCCTTGTCGAAGCAGGTACGATAGATGACGACCAAAAAAGACGGGATTTTACAATCAACGCGTTGGCGATCTCCCTCAATAAAAAGGATTACGGCCGGCTGGTCGATCCTTTCAAGGGTCTGCAACATCTGCAGGAACGATTGATAAAAACTCCCCTGGAACCCGGTATCACATTTTCCGACGATCCTTTACGCATGATGCGGGCCATCCGTTTTGCGACCCAATTGAATTTCAAAATAGAAGAAAATACTTTTAAAGCTATCCGTGCCAACAAAGACCGCTTAACGATTATTTCGACCGAAAGGATTATGGATGAATTCAACAAAATCATGCTTTCTCCTGAACCTTCCAGAGGAATTTTCTTATTGGAGGAAACCGGTCTGCTGGAAATGTTCTTTCCGGAACTGACAGCCTTAAAAGGAGTTGAAATCATCGACGGCATAGGACATAAAGATAACTTTTACCATACTATGGCAGTTCTGGATACTGTAGCTTTGTATTCGAATGACCTATGGCTCCGCTGGGCAGCTCTTCTGCACGATATTGCAAAACCTGTCACCAAAAAGTTTATAAAGGGACAAGGATGGACTTTTTACGGCCACAATCACATCGGGGAAAGAATGGTTGCTAAAATCTTCAACCGTCTCAAGCTACCCCAAAATGAAAAAATGAAGTATGTCCAGAAATTGGTCAATTTACATATGCGTCCGATCGTCCTTTCCGAGGAAATCGTAACAGACTCCGCTGTCCGCCGATTATTATTCGATACAGGAAACGATATCGACGATTTGATGACTTTAGCAGAAGCCGATATAACGTCCAAAAATGAAGAAAAAGTAAAACGATTTCTGAAAAATTTTAAAATCGTTCGCCGGAAATTAAAAGAAGTAGAAGAAAAAGATTCTATCCGGAATTTTCAACCCCCTATCAGCGGAGAAGAAATTATGGAAACTTTTCACCTTTCCCCCTGCCGGCTGATCGGAGATATTAAAAATGCCATTAAAGAAGCTATCCTGGACGGGATCATCCCGAATAAGGACGAAGAAGCCCGGGCCTATATGTTTAAAATAGCCGCCGAATTGATGAAAGACAAAGAGACAAACGGTTAAAGAGAGGAACCTTCGGGATCGCCACACCGCTGATGGGCATATTTAGGTACAACAGTCTTGAGGACAGCCCGATGAACTTTTAAATAAATGGGAGAAGTCATAAAAGCCGCATCTCCATCGATATGCACCCGATAAATATTCCCCTCTATAAGCGCCTCCGGGCACTGGATTTCCTTATAAAAGCCCATTTTATCAATCCGGGCGCTCATTAAAGCAAATAAAAAAGGTACCAAATTCCAGTATTTCGGACGTTTTAAAAGACAGATATCAACCAATCCGTCCTTCAAGGAAGCATGCGGGGCAATACTTGCATTATTTCCAAATTGGGAACTATTAGCAAAACTCAAAATAAAACACCGCTCATTTAAGATTTTCCCGTTTACTGTAATTTTATATTCTTGTTCGGTATACCGGAACCACATTTTCAAACCGGCATAAATATAGGAAAAGACTCCCCGCCTTTTTAAACGATTAAATTCATGAGCAACTTCCGCATCAAATCCAACCCCGCTTACATTCAAGGAATAAAGTCCATTCATTTCCAACATATCGACATAGGCATAAGCTCCCGACAAAACCTGCCTCAAAGCTTTCTTCATACGGGTAGAATACCCCAAATGCCGGGCAAAACCATTTCCGCTTCCGATAGAAACAATGCCGAAAGCAATCTCACTCCCATATAAAGCCCCACCCACCTCATTTACGGTGCCGTCTCCCCCTACGGCAATGATATGCGTATACTTCTTTTTCTTTATCGCCTCCGCCGCTAAAATACGGGCATGCCCGGCATATTCAGAAAACAGGATTTCATAATCTAATCCTTGATATTCAGGCATAAAACGGATTATTTCCGGTAATTTTTTACCGGATCCGGCCCCCGAAACAGGATTGACTATAAACAACAAATGCATAGGTAATTCCGAGAGAATTATTTTCCAATCCCATAATAGACATAGCCGAACTCCTTCATCTGATCGGCATTGTATATATTTCGTCCATCGAAAATGACCTTTTCCTTCAAAGCTTTTTCGATATAGGTAAATTTAGGTACTTTAAATTCCTGCCATTCGGTGACCACCACCATGGCATCGGCATCTGTTAAGGCCTCATACATATTTTTGGCATACTCTATCTTCCCTCCTATCCGCCGCTTGCATTCTTCCATGGCAACCGGATCGAATGCCTTTACCACAGCACCCGCTTCCAATAAACGTTCAATCAACACCAGAGAAGGCGCTTCCCGCATATCGTCTGTAGCAGGTTTAAAAGCCAGCCCCCATAAACCAAACCGCTTTCCTCTTATATCCTGACGAAAATGCTTCATAATCTTAGAAAACAAAACTTCTTTCTGCTTTTCATTTACCCGCTCCACCGCCTTTAATACCTCCATACGATAACCGTATTCATCTCCGGTTTTGATCAAAGCTTTTACGTCTTTCGGAAAACAGGATCCCCCGTAACCACATCCGGCATTGAGAAACTTCTTTCCGATACGGGTGTCACTTCCGATTCCTTTTTTGACAGCCTCTACATCCGCCCCCACGATTTCACACAAATTGGCAATATCGTTCATAAAAGAAATCCGTGTAGCCAACATCGAATTAGCCGCATATTTGGTCATCTCCGCAGAAGGAATATCCATAAAGTAAATCGGGGTATTATTCAACAAAAATGCATGATATAGTCTCTCCATCGTCTTTCTGGCCCGTTCCGATTCCACTCCGATCACAATCCGGTCGGGCGCCATAAAATCGTTAACGGCATCTCCTTCTTTCAAAAATTCCGGATTGGAAGCTACATCAAATTCGACATCGGAATTCCGCTTCCGAAGCTCTGCAGCAACAGCCTCTTTTACCTTTTGATTTGTACCCACCGGTACAGTCGATTTGGTAACGACAACGGCATAATGATCCAAGATCTGCCCTACCTCTCTGGCAACCTCCAGCACATAACTCAAATCAGCCCTTCCATCCTCATCAGGAGGCGTTCCTACAGCTATAAACACTGCATCCGCATCTACCATGGCTTCTTCTAAAGAAGTAGTGAAAAACAAACGTTCATCGGCCCGGTTTTTTATGACCAACTCCGTAAGCCCCGGTTCATATATCGGAATCCCCCCCTCATTCAGCAAAGCAATTTTAGATGCATCGACATCCACACAGGTAACAGTAACTCCCGTTTCCGCCAAACAAGTTCCGGAAACTAAACCAACGTATCCAGTACCAACAACTGTAATTCTCATAAATTTATATTTATACCCAGGTTTTAATAGATCAGCCTCCCTGATCAGCGCATAGCCGATTAGTAATCCTCCGGATTTGACAGGCAGAACTTGATTCAGGATAAAACTTTAAAACTGAAAAACAACCGTAAATCTTACCCGAATCTTCGGTTCCTCATCAACACCCGACAGTCACCCGTCCACGAAGTACTTATCTGTGAATAAAGTGAACACTTATCGTTTTCCGGTAAACCCCAAAATCTACTTATCTTCCCGCTCTCCATTTCTCTGCAAAACACAAATAGATTTTCCCTTGTTTTACTAAAACGACAAAAATATAAAAATTAAAACGGGAAAAAACATACTTTCCTCATTATTTACGTAAATTTGTCTGAAATAACTTCTAATCCTGAAAACTATGGCTTTAAGTAAATATGTTTTTTGTTATTGCCTTCTCCTGGCCCTTTGTCTCAGCGGATGTTCCCGTACAAAATCCAACACTGCCCAACCTGAAATCAATAAATACATTTACGGATATACTTCCGGAACGATTACTTCCGATGCACACATCTATATTTATCTGGATAAAACTCCGGACAAGTCATTTCCCATAGGAGAACCTTTGCCGGGTGATCTTTTGAAAATATCTCCGGCCATAAAAGGACAACTTTTCCTCAAAGAAGAACGCATTTTGGAATTTATCCCCCAGCAAGGCTTTACAAACGGACAAGAATACCGGTTAAGGTTACATCTGGGAGCTCTTTTCAACGTTCCCAGCGATTACAACTATTTTGAATTCTCAGTGAAAGTCGTCGATCTACAAGCATCTTTTAATCCGGGAAATTTTACGACCACCTCCTCCAACGATACTTTAAATTATCAGGCTTCCCTCTATACTTCTGATCATATGGAACCCCAGGAAGTAGAGAAACAGGTTACGGCACAAATTGATAATCAATCTCTTCCGATAGAATGGTCTCATTCAGGCAATACCCATCATTTTACAGTCTATCCTATTCTTAAAACCGAACAACCGCAAACGCTGACGTTACGTTTCGGCAATAAAGTTATCAATCAGAAGGAATTTCAGGAAAATATTCCGGGAAATCAGCAATTTTCAGTTCTCAACGTACAACTGAACGATAACGACAGACAATCACTACGGATCGACCTGTCGGAAAATGTGGATCCCTCCCAGAATCTCGAGGGACTGGTTACAATACAAGGAGTATCGGATATTCGCTATAAAACCAATGCCAATACCATTTTCCTTTTTTATACGATTCAAGAAGATGCAGAAAGCATAGAGGTAACCGTCCACAAAGGTATCCGGAGTAGCGAGAACAAAATTCTGGAGGAACCTTATACCCAAACAGTCTATCTTCCTTCTTCCAACCCGGCCATCCGATTTATCGGAGAAGGTATTATTGTTCCTTCAGAAGGAAAAGTATGGGTCCCCTTCTCCGCAGTAGCCCTGAAAGCCGTAGATGTACAGATTATAAAAGTTTTTGATCAAAATATGAATTTTTTTCTCCAGCAAAATTCGTACGACGGAACCGGAGATCTTATACGGACAGCCCGACCTGTATTTCGTCAAAAGATAGCACTAAATCCGGAAGGTTCACCGATTAATTTAAACCACTGGAATGATTTTACCCTTAACTTATCCGATCTGGTTAAACTGGAAAAAGGCGTCATTTACCGGATAGAAATTCGTTTCCGCAAATCTTATACGACACTCGACTGCGCCTCAGAGGGCCAGGATAATACCGATTATTACGATCAGGACTGGGACGGCAACGACTATTATTACAGCAATTATTATTACAATAACGATTACCGATGGAGCGACAGAGATAATCCTTGTACAGATTCTTATTATACCGGAGACCGGTTTATCAGTAAAAATATAATCAATACGTCCCTTGGTATTCTGGCCAAACGAGGTTCAGACAACCGATATTTTGTGGCTGTCAACGACATTGTAACGGCAGCACCTGTGGCAAATTGCATGATCTCCCTTTACAATTATCAAAACCAAAAAATCGACTCTGTACAAACCGATAAAAACGGTTTTGCATACCTGAATACGGATATGAAAGCCTTTATTGCTCAGGCCCGCAAAGGACAAGATAAGGCCTGGTTAAAGATCTCAGATGCCAATTCGTTATCTCTCAGTAACTTTGATATTAGCGGACAAGATGTGCAATCCGGATTGAAAGGATTTATCTACGGAGAAAGAGGCGTATGGCGTCCCGGCAACGATATCTACCTTTCTTTTATTCTCGAAGATAAGCAACACCTATTACCCGCCGGGCATCCGATTATTGCCCAACTCATCGACCCGAAAGGAAATACGACAGCCACCCGCAAAAGCGTCACCGGCGATATCCCCATCCATACCTTCCGTTTTTCCACAGCAGAAGATGCCCCTACAGGATACTGGAAATGCGTCGTACAAATCGGAGGAAACCGCTTTACCAAAACCTTACGCATCGAAACGATCAAACCAAACCGACTGAGTATCAATATGATATTTCCCAATGAACAAGTCGTAGGAAAAGGCATAAGCAATAGTATCGTAAAAGTTAAAACCAGATGGCTTAACGGAGCTTCCACTCCCAACCGGAAAGCAATAACTGAAGTCAAATTAAATCGGAGCCAATATACCTTTAAAAATTATCCGGCTTATACGTTTAATAGTTCAACAGACGATTTCGAACCTTATAGCGCCACTCTTTTTGATGGGGAAACTGACTCGGAAGGAAATTTTTCCTTTAATCTGAACGAAATAAAAACGGAAAATGCCCCGGGCATATTAAACGCGACATTTACCACCCGGGTATTTGAAGAAAGCGGAGATTTTAGTATTGCTACGTATACCACTCATTACTCGCCTTATACCCGCTATGCAGGTATCCGCCTCCCGGATTCGGAAGACGGCTGGTACCCCACTACAGAAAACGTTAAACTAAGCGGAGTACTGGTTACCCCCCTGGGACAAAAAGCTCCCGTTAATACAACTGTGGAGATTCAGGTATATAAAATTGAATGGCGCTGGTGGTGGGATTCAGAAAATAATAATTACACTTATATCAACCGTCCTTATAATAGCTTGTTAATAGACAAAACCATCCGAAGTAAAGACGGCAAATTCGAGTGCGAATTGAATATCGAACATTATGGCCGTTATTATATTCAAGCAACAGACAAAGAGTCGGGACATTCTACCGGACTCATTGCTTATTTCGGCTCCTGGGCGGAAAATTCCAGTAAAGAAGCTGCAACGATACTCAATATTACAACCGATAAAAAAAATTATAAAGCGGGCGAAAAAGTACAATTGACTATACCTTCTTCTCAACAGGGAATAGCTATTGTCAGTTTAGAAAACGGAACTTCTTTCCGGGATATACACCGCATCCAAACAACTGAAAATTCCACTCGCTTTGAATTTGAAGCGACTCCGGCCATGTGCCCGAATATTTACGTTTTTGTGACACTAATACAACCGCAGCAGAATCGCGATAACGACCGGCCGATACGCCTGTATGGAGTGGTAAATATCAATATCGAAGACGCTGCCCTGCATCTGTATCCGGAAATAAAATTGAAGCCGGATCTCCGGCCAGGAGAAGAATTTACCGTAACTGTCAGTGAAAAAGAACACCGGGCTATGGATTATACCCTGGCCGTTGTAGACGAAGGCTTACTATCTCTGACCTCTTTCCGTACTCCTCAGCCCTTCTCGGCATTTTATGCCCGCGAAGCCCTGGGAGTCAAAACCTGGGATTTCTATGACTATATTTTCGGAGCTTACGGTGCCCGGCTGGAAAAAGCATTTGCCATAGGAGGAGACGAGGTTTTAAAACCGGAACAGGATGAAAAAACAAACCGCTTTAAACCCGTAGTCTTATTCGAAGGCCCCTTTTCTCTGAAAAAAGGAGAGTCCCGTACACACAAACTCCGCATGCCCGAATATATCGGAGAAGTACGGGCCATGGTCGTTGCCGCGACTGCCGACGGGAAATACGGTTCTGCCTCTGCCGATGCCCAAGTCAATAAACCACTGATGCTGTCCGTGGCTATGCCTCGTTTGTTCACTCCCGGCGATGTGATGAATGTCCCCGTGACCGTATTTGCCATGAACAATTCGATCCGAAACGTAGAAGTACAAATGACGACAGACGATAAGCTCGAAATCGTCGGAAAAAACATCCAGACTGTTACCTTTACTGAACAAGGAGAAAAATTAGTCTGGTTTACACTTCGCGTCAAACAAACAACCGGTAACACCGCTCTTACTTTTACAGCCCAATCCGGAAAAGAAACGACCGTTGTAAAAGAAAACGTACAGATCCGGGTGCCGAATCCACGAATTACCCACGTCAGTAGCGAAATACTGAAACCAGAAAAATCAGTTAAACTGTCTGCAAAAGTAGAAGGAGCAGAACCCCTATCCACACTGGAAATTTCTACTATTCCTCCCCTCAATTTGGCGGAGAGACTCCAGGAACTGATCACTTATCCCCACGGATGCGCCGAACAAATTGTATCTACAGCATTCCCGCAAATCTCTCTCAATACTTTATTGGATTTGACTCCCAAACAAAAAATGGATATTGAGACAAACGTAAAAGCCGTCATTAGTCGTCTATCCCTCTACCAAACAGCCGACGGAGGCTTCGCTTACTGGCCGGGATCACCTTATGTTTCAGAATGGGTAAGTACTTACGTAGCTCATTTTCTAATATCCGCCTCCCGAAAAGGATATTCCGTTCCTACACAACTTTTACAAAAAGATTTGAACTATCTCCAATCGTATGCCAACAGTTACCGGATAAACGACTATTACGATGAAATCGGACAAGGATACCGCTTGTACGTATTGGCTTTAGCAGGGAAACCGAATTTGCCGGCTATGAACCGAATGAAGGAACGGAAACTCCAGAATGCAACAGCTCAATGGCTACTGGCTTCTGCATACGCCCTCTGCAATCATCCCGATATTGCCCGCAAACTCATTCAAAAGGCTTCCCGGGAAGTTTCTCCTTACCGACAAACCGGAGGTACTTTCGGCTCCGATATCCGGGACAAAGCAATCATTCTCCAATCGATGATTTATTTAGGTATGCAGGACGAAGCTTATCAAATGCTGGAACAAATCTCAGCCGCCCTCTCGTCAAACAACTGGTTGAGCACACAAACCACAGCTTTTGCTTTACTGGCCGCCACTGAATATGTAGCGAAATTTGTCGGAAATACAGACGGTCTAAAAGCTGAAATCCAAACCCAAGGCCAAACGATAAACATACAAACCAACAAAACGTTCCAACAAGAGCAATTAACAATCCGAAAGGAAGAAAGCTCTGCCAATATAAAAAATACGGGAACAAATACCCTCTATATCCGTTTAATCACGTCCTCAGCACCTTATCAGGTAGTGACGGAACAAATCCTGTCAGGCCTTTCTATGAATATCCGCTACTACGATGATAAAGGACAATCGGTAGATATCAATAATCTACTGCAAGGAACGGATGTAACAGCTAAGATTTCAGTCCGCAATACAGGTATGACAGGCACTTATGACAATCTGGCCCTTACTTATTTGTTACCCTCCGGTTTTGAAATCATTAACGACCGTCTGACCGGCAACACCCAGGCCTTTAAAGATACAGACTACGTCAACATCAGAGACGATGGATACGATATTTATTTCAGTTTAAACCAAAACCAGACCAAGACGTTTGAATTCCGGTTTAATGCAGCTTTCGCAGGCGATTATCTGCGCCCGGCCATTCAGTGCAGCGCGATGTACGACGACCGCATCCAAGCCGTTTTACCCGGAGGGAAAACCGTTATCCGTCAAGAATAAAGTTTTTCAACTTCTTTCCTCTCATCAGCTTGCCTGTCGTTTAGATTTGTTTAACGGATCTAAACGACAGGTCTGTTATTGGTTTATTTTTAATATTTGTCTTTCACTATTTCAAGGTTTGTCTGTAATTTTTGTAAATCTCTTTTATAAGCAGTCCGGAACATCATTCCACTTTTAAACATTTTCTGTATATTTGCATCGCCATTTTTTATGCAAAGGATAGTTGGAAAATCCAATTGTCAAAGGAAAGCCTAAGTTTTACCATAAAATTCAATCTGAAATCCGGATCTGATGAAATATACTCCGGAGAAATAAAGATGCCGGAAATTTTCCGGTTGATACTGAATGTTCGTGTATGTCTGTTCAAACTTCACCCCTTGCGCTTGGAACCGAGAAAATCGGTAAATTACTGATTCACTATTCCCTACCGGCGATCGTAGCCATGACGGCCTCTTCGCTGTACAATATGATGGATAGTATCTTTATCGGACACGGCGTCGGGCATTTGGCTATTGCCGGCCTGGCCATCACCCTGCCATTTATGAATATCGCAGCAGCATTCGGGTCTTTGGTAGGCGTCGGAGCTTCCACTTTGGTTTCTATGAAAATGGGGCAAAAAGATTTGAAAAGTGCCACGGATATACTGGGAAATGTTATTTTATTGAATCTGTTGATCGGAAGCCTCTTTACCCTCACAAGTCTTTGTTTCCTTGATCCTATTCTCCGCTTTTTCGGAGCCAGTGATGCTACTCTGCCCTATGCCCGCGATTATATGAAAGTGATATTATGGGGAAACATAATTACCCACGTTTATATGGGACTCAATGAAGTCGTGCGGGCTTCCGGTTATCCTCAAAAAGCCATGCTAGCTACTTTGTTCGCAGTAGTAATTAACGGAGTGCTGAATGCTCTTTTCATATTTGTCCTGGATATGGGCATACAGGGAGCCGCCTTGGGAACCATCACGGCTCAGTTCCTCGCACTTTGTGGAATATTATTCCATTTTTTTAATCCGAAAAGCTTTATTCATTTCCAAAGAGGAATTTTCAATATGAAACGGAAGTTAGTCTTCGGAATGCTGGCTATCGGTTTATCTCCTTTTCTGATGAACCTTTGTTCCTGCATGGTGGTCATCCTCATCAATAACGGCCTAAAAAACCACGGAGGTGACATGGCTATCGGAGCTTTTGGCATCGTCAACCGGATCAGTTTCCTCTTCATTATGATTATTATGGGGTTCAACCAAGGCATGCAACCTATTGCAGGTTATAATTACGGAGCCCGTCAACTCGACCGGGTCGTTAAAATACTCCGTTATACGATTGGATGTGCCGTCGGAGTAGCGACGACCGGATTCCTCATCTGCCAGTTTTTTCCCCGACCGATGATCTACCTCTTTACAACGAAAAAAGAACTGATCGACATTGCAGCGCGAGGACTCCGGATCGTATTGGCATTCTTTCCGGCCGTAGGCTTCCAGATGGTTACTTCCAGTTTTTTTCAATCCATAGGTATGGCAAAAAAAGCTATTTTTTTATCTCTCACCCGGCAATTATTATTCCTAATCCCCTGCCTGCTTATTTTGCCGAACATTTTCGGAGAAATCGGCGTCTGGATCAGTATCCCGGTAGCCGATGTCATCGCTTTTATTACCGCACTTTTTATGCTGATCTGGCAACTGCGGTATTTTCGACAGTTAAAGGCAACAAAAGCTTAATACCTTTTTTCAACATTCGCCCAATCTACGATCGTCCATAAATTTTTGATGTGCTCCGGACGGCGGTTTTGATAATCCAGATAATAGGCATGTTCCCAAACATCAAACCCCAATAAAGGGATAAATCCCCGGGAAAGCGGATTTCCTCCGTTACTCTCCTGAAAAATAAATAATTCCCCTTGGTCATCTTTAGCCAACCATACCCAACCCGAACCAAACAAAGTAACAGCGGCATTCGAAAATTCCTCCTTGAAATTCTCAAAAGAACCCCATTTTTCTTCAATAGCTTCCAATAAAGCTCCGGTAGGTTGTTGACGGGCATTCGGAGAAAAAGTATTAAAATAGATCATGTGGTTTAAAGCCTGAGCACCATTGTCATATATAGGTCCTGTAGAATACTTCACAATCGTTTCTAAATCACTTTTTTCAAAAGGAGTTCCTACGATTAAAACATTCAATTTGTCAATATAAGCTTTCAAATGTTTCCCATAATGATAATTCATGGTTTCCTCACTGACAACAGGAGCCAACGCATTTAAAGCATAAGACAATTGCGGCATTTGTATTCCGGAAGAGGCTGTCTGAGCCCGTAAAGAATGCTGCCCCCATCCGGCTAAACCCATTAAGATCATCCAGCAACCTATAAAGTATCTTTTTCCCATCTCTTTATCTAACATTTGTTTATCTTCTAATTACTTCAATCTTCCCCGGAAGGTCGTCCGACATTTTTCGACTCTTCCTTTAGCTCATCCATATAATCGGATAAATTATCCCGGGCGTTTTCATCATCTATATCGTCTATATGATTGACTACTTTTTTGTAGTTTTCCTCTAATTCCTCATCCCTTTTTTCCCGGGATTCAGAATATTTTTCTTGTTCTCTTTTCTTCATCGCATTGATTTTATAGAATTGATATCATGAGGCTTATAAATAAACCGAATAAGATATAAAACGTAAAAACCGAAGAAAGGTTTTAAAAGCTCCCCAAACGAATTCTCAAAATGCTTAAATTCACTTACCAACCGGACTCCCTCACAAATTTTAACAGCTCCAACCGAACAAAAACAGCTTCCCTTACGTTATTGGCTTATAACTTAAAGAAGGGAATAACAGACTACAAAAATTAAGTACAGACGACTATGGGCAAAACAAACAAAAAACTCTCTACTTGGCAACTGGCTTTGATGACGGCTGCCGCCATTATCAGTTTAAGAGGATTACCCATGATGGCTCAAGAAGAACTCACCATGTTCTTTTATATTCTCTTTGCAACCGTTCTTTTCCTGATTCCTGCCGCTTTAGTAGGAGCGGAATTAGGAAGTGCCTTTGCGGATAAAGGAGGTGGCGTTTATACATGGGTAAAAGAAGCTTTCAATCGTCCCTTGGGATTTACTGCGATTTTTTTACAATGGATCCAAAATGTCGTATGGTATCCTACCGTACTCGGCTTTGCTGGTGCGGGAATCGCTTATATGATCGGGAAACCGGCATTAGCACAAAACGGAGTATTTGTCGGACTTTTTGCCATCGCTATGTATTGGTTTGCGACTTGGATCACCCTGAAAGGGACCTCCGCTGTTTCTAAAATTACAAGTCAGGGATTTCTGTTGGGAACCGTACTGCCCGGAATAGTTATTATCGTCATGGCCATCATCTGGATTGTCGGGAAAAATCCCATTGCTTTTGAACATATTCCAACCAACGTCCCACAGGTAGCTAATATAGATATTGCCCATCATGTACATCCCCGCTTTTTTCCCCACATGACAGGCATGAGCGACATCGCTTTTCTTGCAGGAATTCTCTTACTTTTTGCAGGAGTAGAAGTTCACGCCGTACACGCTCCGGAATTAAATAATCCGCAAAAACAATTTCCGGCAGCCATGTTTCTGGCAGCCCTGATTTCATTCGGATTATTTACCTTGGGAGCCTTAGCAGTAGCCGTTGTCACTCCCTACGACCAAATAAATCTGCAAGACGGATTATTTGTCACCTTCCGTCAATTATTCGATCATTATCACATCGGCTGGATGACAAATATTATGGGCTTTTTGGTAGCCTTCGGAGCATTGGCGGGCGTCATGTCCTGGATTTCAGGCCCTAGCCGGGGCTTACTTTGGACAGCCCATGACGGCGAACTCCCCGATTTTATGAAAAAAACAAACCGAAACGGCATACAGATCAACATCCTCATTATCCAAGGATGCATCGTCACCATTCTATCTTCCCTCTATATTGTAATGAGCGATGTAAGTGTAGCCTTTTTCTTGCTCAGCGCCCTTACAATCGGGCTTTATCTGATTATGTATATGCTGATGTATGCAGCCGGCATTAAACTGCGGTATTCACAGCCCGATTTAAACCGGAGTTATCGCGTTCCGGGAGGAAATACCGGTATGTGGCTAATTGCCGGTATCGGCTTTTTAGCTGTACTCTTCTCTTTTGCCGTCACCTTTTTCCCCCCTTCCCAACTTCCTGTCGGAAGTCCGGCCTTTTACACAGGACTCGTAATTACCGGTACTGTGGTATTCCTGGCTATCCCCCTTATTATCAGTTCTGTTATGGAAAAGAAAAGGAAACGACAAAAAAACAGGTAAAATGTCCAAAATTTGAAGGATTGAAAGCACAAAAGCCAGATTAAAACTTTGCCCAAACGGACAATCTACTCATTCGTCAATCACCAGACAAATATTAATCCGGCAATTGTTCTCTACCAGAGAAGTTTTTGCACATTGGGAGGAAGAACTTTTTGTACCTCTACTCCATTTTTTGACTTGTATCAATTTGCAGGAAATTTGTAAATAATATCTTTGTCTGTCAATGGAGGACACAAATGTCCGAAAAACAATCTGCAAAGCAGAACATTAACTTTTTAAATTCATGATAAAAGCTGCATTTTTTGATATTGACGGAACTTTGGTCAGTTTTAAAACCCACGAAGTTCCCGCTTCTACTGTAAGGGCATTAGATCAACTCCGCTCTCAAGGTATTCTGACTTTTATTGCTACAGGTAGACATATACTTACTGTCAACAATTTGGGCAATTTAAAATTCGACGGTTATATGACCCTCAACGGAAGTTATTGTTTTATTGATCTAAAAGTTATCTATAAACATTCTATTCCTTCTGCAGATATCTCTATGCTCGTCAATTATCTACAGGAAAAAGCAAATTTCCCCTGTATTTTTGTTCACGAAAACGCCCTGTATATGAATTATATAAACGAGCAGACAACAAAAGCCTTTCAGCTCCTGAATTTTCCACAGCCGCCCATACTCCCTCTAACAGAAGCCGCTCAAGGAGAGATATTCCAATTAATTGCCTTTTTCACTCCTTCCCAAGAAATGGAGATTATGCCCCAGTTACCTCATTGTCAATCTACACGCTGGACTTCTCTCTTTAGCGACATCATCCCTTTAGGAAGTAACAAACAGATAGGGATGCAAAAAATAATAGAACATTATGGATTCTCCCGGGAAGAAGTTATCGCTTTTGGAGACGGAGGCAACGATATTCCTATGCTACAATATGCCGGAATCAGCGTGGCGATGGGGAATGCCAAAGACCCGGTAAAACAATCAGCGGATTACGTAACGGCTTCTGTAGATGAAGATGGCATTTACAAAGCTCTGACCCATTTGGATATTATTTCTGCACACCCCTCCTAACCCCAGCCCAAACCAAATCCAATTACACATTAGGGACGTGCCCTAATGTGTAATTTTACCCTTACTCACCCTCAGCAAAAACGATCTAAAACAACCATCCTCTTTTCAGATCACCCGTCGCCTTTTCTTTTCCCTGAAAAGATAGAACACAAGGTTTTTTGAGATTAATATGCAAATGAGTAATCTGTTTTTCATCTGGAATCACCTCTATTTTTTTACCAATCTTCTTTATTTTACAATTATAACTCCTATATTCTCCATTTTCCCGCTCAATCAAAAAAGCATTTGTCAAGACGGTTTCCCCCATACATTTAAATACTTCATGTACGTCATTATCCTGGCTATTTACCGTCTGCCAGTCGCTAATCATATTGACATATTGTTCTCCGATGGTAAATTTACGGGTATCGTACAAACAGGGATGCGGGTTTCCAAAACTCAAATCCGAAAAGTCATATTTCTTATCTGCGCTACAGGCTTGCTCCACTTCCAAATAGGGATCTACTACAAAAGCCCAACGGAGTTGGCCGGTTTTATAATCGATCAGATTGGCGAAAGCTCCCATAGCATTGAAAGTTTGCTGTAACCATTTCTCCTCGCCGGTAAGTAAATAGGCATAATACGTCGCATAAGCCCGCCAACCGCTCCAACCGTGAGGAGAATTAAACATATTAGGCAACATTTCTACATCATATTGTGCTTCCCAATAACGCATAGTGCCTTGACGCCTACGAGCATCCGGCACCCGAAGCTGAGTAAGACAATCATGACTGTTCAGAATCTCCAGCATTGCCTCTGTATAATGTCTCCGGTCTTCTTCCTTTTGTTGCAAGATTCCCAGCATACCAATCTGTAAAGCAGAACAAGAAATCATTCCGTCCTCAAAAGTCATTTCTCCTTCCGTTTGAAAATCCCCCCGGGAAGCCACCAACTGGTCGATAGCCCGTTTAGCAGACTGGTAATGCCGTTCTCCCCTTTCCTTCCATTTTCTGTCTTGTTTTCCCAATTCCTGCTCAGCTATGGCTAATTCCAGCATACTTTTGGCAATGTATATAACACTCGTATAAACTGTTTTACGATTATAATAAGCTCCGTTCTCTTTTTGAGAAAAACCGATAAGCCAATCGGCCAGTCGACTAGCCCGTTCTAAATCCCGAATATTTTTACTGGCCTCATATTTGTCCACTAACATCCCGATAGTCGTAGAAGTATTCTGAATTCGGGATTTATAATAAAGCGGTTCCATACGAACAGTATCATGCAATTTTTGAAAAAGTAATTCAAAATAATCCTGTATCGGCCCATCTTCTCCCTCCTCCGGGAAATAGCGAGCAGCCAGAAAAGCAGAGTAAAATCCATACCAACTCTCTGCATGAGAGGTCGGTTTTTGATGATAGCGCCTTACATTTTCCCTGGCCTTGCGAAAGACCCACTCCCAAGAGGGATGAACTGTAAGTACCGCTTCTGCTATTTTTCCTTTTGATTCAACATTCACCTGATACAAACCGGGACGAGGTAATATCACCTTTACCTGCGTACGGCTAGCTTTAATCCGAGCTATTTGTAAAGGCAAAAGCATTCCGTTATCTGTTACAACTTCGACCTGTGGTTGTTCCCCCCAAATTTCAAAAGTGGCCTCTTCTCCTGAAGTATAAGAAGTACGGGATAAATCGATTAACGGTATCTCTACGATATCAGAAATTCCTTTCTCTAAATCTGATAACTTACCTATATTTACAAAAGCAATTACCCAACTTTTTGATTCTCCTTGTTTTAATTCATACAAATGTTGTGGATGACGTGGAGGAAGAGGCAAACAATTCAATAAATCCAAATTTAAAGATTCAATGCGGTGCCCCATAAACCAATGAGGAGCAGGATCCTGATACCCCAGATTGTAATCCACACTCCAAGATGCGATAGGCTGCTCACACACCAATGCCAAAGTATGCCCCCGAGGAGTTTGCATATATCCATAAAAATGAGTCTTTTCATTTCGCATCAAAGTAGGAAAATATTTATCAAACCAATCCGGATATTTATCCATATAAGTATCAATCCCTAATTTTAAACCGGCTTTCTGAGGCTGATAAGGAGTTGTCGACCGATTGGTCAGAGTAAGCTGAATCGCCGGATATTTTTCCGTAGATAAATAAGCTAATTCGCATTCTACACCTTCCACCTCTGTCCGGAATGATTGGTTTCCCAACGCAGTCCACCTTGGACACTGCAATTTTCCTTCCCTTTCAGCATAAAAAGAAGGACCTCGTTTGCCTGTTTGCCGGAAAAAAGGTATGGTATCTCTTCCCTTATCTTTAAAAACAAGTTGTTTTATATACCCTTCGGGATCTAGTTGCATTTCCCAATTTTCAGTTCTTATAACGGATTGACTATACGCTTTAAAAACACCAATAAAAATAAGTAAACATAAACAATATTTCATACCTGATTTTTTTTATTTTTCTTCCAGAAATAAAACACTATACCTACAACCAAACAGATTCCCCCTCCGATTAACCCATATTGCCATACCGAGAATCCTTTTCTTTGTTTAATAATAATCGGTATACTTTCCCGTAAACCGATACTTTGCGTTTCAATAAGAGAGCTTGCTACAACTTTAGAATACTTGTTCACACGGGCCAACTCTTCTTTAGTAAAATAAACAATCTTACAGCTTTCGACATGCTTTTGCTTAGTAAAAACAGAATCCGCAGCTTCATAATCTACCTCCTTCGTTGTATTTTTTACTTCCCGTCGTAGCCAATTTCCCAAAGAATCCGTTTCCAAATACCGAATTTCCGAAACCTGAACGGCCATTCCCCTCTCCCAAAATTCAGACTTAACTATTTTCCAAGGCAACTGTTCTGTTTCTTCATACCAATATTCTGCTTCTTCTAAATCTCCGTAATCCGTCTGTACATATTTCCGGATGCGTCCCAGCTCATCAAAAGTATATACAATTCCCAAACATTCATTTGTATTCTCCTTCACTTCCCTCCGTACACAGCCATCGAACTCTATATCATAAAATTCCTCCTGCAAAATATACCGACAGGCATTTATATAATCATAAACTGTTACATACTTTTCCGAATTCACAAATTGTACTACATTTCCCACTATATCAAAGGTCAGAAAAGAACCATCACTATACACAACCGATTTTACCTTTCCGTTTAAATTCTTTGTCTTCCACCCAGACATCTCCTCCCGATCCAAACCCCAGACCTCCGATATCCCGCATACCACACAAAACAACAAAAAATAAACCCTTTTCATCAATCCTTATTAAATACAATTAACCCTGCAAATATACACATTTACACACTAGGGACGTGCCCTAATGTGTAATTTCACCTCGATCGTCCTATTTAAAAATCCTTTCCTCTTATTTGATTCAAAATATATAAGTATTTCTGATCTTATCAGAAAAGAAGAAACATCCCTTTGTTCACAAATCAGCACTCCGTTGACTCGTGTACTTATAGCCCTGAAAAGAGAACCTTCGATCCGGATGAAATTTGCCGCTGATTTACAATACAAAAGTTTTACCCTAATCGAAATTCAGTCAATCCGGCCCGAAGAGGTGCCAATCAGTAAGACGCCAGGTTCAAAGGTTGATCTGTTGAAATTTACGTTTTTTCCAAAAAATTACACGTTAGGGCACGTCCCTAATGTGTAATTTTTTATCTTTACACAAAAGAAAGAGGATGAAACAAAGCTATCTATTCGGCATATTATTTTTTCTCTGCTTCCCAACATTTGTTATAGCACAAGAAAGAGGTATCGTTCTGGACAATCCTACACAAACACCTTTAGGAGGTGTCAACATTTATCTGAACGATAAAAACAATGGAACTGTTACAGACAAAAATGGAATCTTCGATCTCAATAATTTCCAAAATCTTCGAGAAAATGATACCCTTTATTTTTCGTATGTCGGATATTATACTCAAAAAATTACTTATCATACTTTAAAAGAAAATAAATATAAAATAGAACTTATTCCGAATCCTCAACTTTTAAAGGAAGTTACTGTGCATTCCGATCCTATCCATTTAAAGCGCTATATTGATTATATTAAATTAGCATCCCTCCCCGTTCAATTACGTGCTTTCGGTACATGTCTGATCGGCAACAGAATTTATGTCATCGGAGGAGATAGTTCCTTTGAGGAAAAACTTAAAAGTGAAGGCCGATATAACACTTTCTGCTGGTATAAATACCGGGGAAATATGTATGTGTACGATATTCCTACGGATAAATGGCAATTAAATACGCCAAAATTTAAAGAAAGAGCTAACCATACCGTTCAGTACGATAGCGGAAAAATATATATATTAGGAGGCAAAAGACTAGCTAAAAATAAAAAAGTCGAATATTTAGAAGATTGTATAGAGGTTTATGATACTTTGAGTCAAAAGATCTGGAAAGATTATGCCAATCCTCATCAAGCAGTCAATTTTGCATCTTGCATATACAATCATAACCTGATTGTCATGGGCGGCTCTACCCGGATCAAAATAAACAAAGAAAAAACATATTCTAACAAAGTTCATGCTTTAGACTTAAAAACCGGTTATTGGTATGAACTGGAAGATATGCCCCAAGCACAAGAAGCCAAAGGCATCCTTGTCGGAGATCACATCTATTTGATTGGAGGTTATAAAACAACTGCACTTAAAGAAATCCAAAATTATAATATAACAACAGGGGCATGGCATACAGAAGGAGAACTACTTTACGCCACAGAAAGGCCTGCTCTTGCTTATCATAAAAATATCATTTACATTTTCGAAGGAGATAAAATTCAAACTTATAACGTCAAAACAAAAGAAATCAAAAATTTTCAAATCAATCTTTTCTTGAAAAACAGTGAATTATTCTGTATAGATAACAAACTCTATATACTCGGAGGTGCCGAAACTTCCGAGACTTTAATCCTTCCTTCCCAGCATCTTTATTGTATTGATCTCCACGAATTCCAAATAACCGCCCAATCTGACCGGGATTAAAAATTTAACAAACCAGACGTCTGGTATAACTCCAACGTTTCATACCCCATACAATCAATGCACTAATTATAAATACGGAACAAGCCATACCGACAATTCTCAGAATAGCAGGAAGAGAAGATTCCCAAATATCATAAGCAATTTGTACAAAAACAAAATGACAAAGGTATATGCCAAAAGTTAAAGAAGCGATACGAGACAACAAAACTGAAGACCTTATGTTTAACTTCTGAATGATTACAAACACAGGAAAAGTCATCATAAATACATTAATCCCTGCAAAATACCAAATAATCTCTAAGTTTGCATAATTGCCCGGAAAATATTTCTGTGTCCATAAAAAGCCCAAAGAGGTAATTAAATAACCAATCCCAAACAGGGGGATAGTAATTCCTAAAGTACGTTTCCAACTCCAAGCAAGCGGATACTTTACCAAATAATAAGCCAGTATAATATATCCTATAAAACCAGAAACATAGTAAAAAGTACCATATACATTCCAATCACAAACTCCGAATAAACCCATATTTCCATAATTTCCCGTATATCCTAAAAGAGGTGCCAACATTTTTAAATACGGTATAACCAAAGAAATCACCCAAATCCCTAAAAATACCTGAATTTCCCGTTTTTTGGCTCCCTCCAGCCAACTGTTGAGAATAGGTATAATAAAATATATACCTATTAACATATAAAGATACCACAAAGGTGTCGTATCAAAATTGAAATTAAAAATAAATGTATATAACTTTGTCCCCATGCCCCTCCAAGTATGATCGCCGGTAATCGCCATGTTTTGTGTAGCAGGATGAATATAATTCAAATAAACAAAAAATAAAATCGGCAAAAGCATCGACCAGAAAATCAATGGTATAATAATACGTCCGATTCGTTTTTTATAAAACGCAATCATATCCATGCGTACAGGAAATAACAAGACCCCTGTCATCATCACAAAAAGAGGGACACAGGGACGTACCAAACTCCCACTAAATACGGCTGTCAAAAAATTGGCCCGATTTGTATCAAATTGAGCCGTAAAAGGATCACAACAATGAGAAAAAACAACTAAGAAACAGGCTAAAATACGTAACAAATCTATCCATCCGATAGTTTCTCTTTTTTCCATAATACAGATTTCCGTCAATAATTTAGACATACCATCTATTTCAATTCTCATCGCAGAATAAACCTTATTCCTGCTTATGGAATTAAAACAAATTTTTACTTTTTGTTGCAACAAAGATAAAGAAACATCCTTAAGTGCAAGAAATTTCAAGAATTAATTACCGAAAACCTTTTTATAAGTAAAAAAATAGTAAAATCTTTAAATTCTATTGTCTTTATTCTGAATCATCTCCACAAGATCTGCTACCGTCGGATTATGAGTAGTTAGTCCTCCGTCAGCAATAATAGTCTGTCCGGTGATATAACCTGCATCGTCAGAAGCTAGGAAGGCGATTACAGAAGCAATGTCTTCCGGCTTTCCCAAATAGGGCAAAACATTATGGCGGAGGAATACATTCCGCATCTCTTCCGATAAATTATTTAAAGCAGCCGGAGTAAGAACCAAACCGGGAGCCACAGCATTACAGCGAATATTTTTCTTTCCGGCCTGGGTAGCTATATACCGGGTTAAATTTATCATACCTGCTTTCGCAACACCATAATAAGTTCCTCTAAGATCAGCAGTTATTCCTCCCACAGAAGCCACATTGACAATATTCCCCCCTCCCTGGTCCGCCATAATAGGAATTACCAACTGGGAAAGATAAATGGCACACTGTAAATTCAGCCGAAAAGCTTTATCAAAATAAAAGATATCCAAATTTTCAATGTTCTGATCTTTCTGAAGATCCGTCCCTCCCACATTATTTACCAATATGTCAATTCCACCATACTCTTTCACTGCAAATTCCACCAATTGAAGGCAACTTTTCAATACTGTTGCATCAAAATACTGAGCTTGAACATCTCCCCCTTCTTTTCTCAGTTCTTCCGCAAAAATATCCGCCCGATCCTTTGCAAAATCTGCAATTACAACCTTTCCTCCTTCTCCAACCATCCGCCGGGTCGTAGCCGCTCCAATTCCGGAAGCCGCTCCGGTAATCACAATAACTTTCTGCTCAAATCTCTTCATATCCGTCCGTTAATTCTCTCTCTTCCTTCTATAACGAATATCTTCCTCTCTTTGTTGTACAAATTACACATTAGGGACGTGCCCTAATGTGTAATTTTCAACTAAGTACAAAATTTACCTTCTTTTCCTTTATAATAAAAACCCATCTTCCCTCGTCTTCCCCTCTTTTAGGTAACTTTATAACTTCCTATTATTGCCCTGTGCAATTACTCTCACAATATTTGTTCTAAAAACAAATGAATGAAGAATAACTTAAATAAATATTTTGAATCCCCCGGATAGAAGAAAGCTAGAATTTTAAAGAATGAAAAATGATTAATTACACATTAGGGCACGTCCCCAGTGTGTAAAAACAGAAAGGAGTTTATTCTAATTGATATGTTTCCTCTAGCATTTTAATTGTTTTTTCCAAACTCATTTCAATTTCCTGAAAAGGCTCTTCTGAACTGAAATTATTTACGACAAAGTTGCATACATTCCATCCCTCTTTGGAAAAAAGAAAATTTCTCCAAAAATCCCGGATAAATTGATATTGTTTCTTATCATAAAAATCAAAATTTTCACTATTTATAAGGTTATTCGTATACCCTACTTTTATATCGTAAAAATCTTTGACAAGCATTCTCGTTATCTCCAAATCACTATAGGATTTTATGATTTGTAAAACAAGTATTCTAGGCTGAATTTTTTGAAAAAGAGAAGAAATTTTTAGTAATTCCATAGCGTCCTTTGTATAAACAAATGACCTGCTTTGAAAAGGAATATTACTATACATTCTCAACGTATCTTCTGACGCTTTTTCAATACAATCTCTATATTTAAGAACATAACTACACGCTTTACGTTCCAATTGTATTCTTTCTGTAATTCGTCTTACTTCTTTTTTATTTAGTTCGAGTTCATTTTTGACAAGTTGTAAAGCATTTACGATCTCTTTTGATTGAGAATAATCTGTTATCATATTACTTCCAGCGAATGTAACAATAATTCCCACCATAACAATCGAAAATTGCCGGATATAATCCCCAATCTTCCAAGATGTGATTAACTTAATTATATTATTTATTTTCATATGTTCCTAATAATAATTTATACACTTACATACCTGTTAAAGTTAATTATTTTTCTAAAAACTTGTTATAAAACCTGTAAAAACAATTTTAATTTGTTATTGAGGTATAGATATAGATCTTATATCCCCAAAAGCTTGGAATAATACAAATTATTTATACTCCTAAAGATAAATTCATCTACAACAAAAATCGGATTTCACATAAAATAACGATATTAAAATGAAATCTTTGAGATAATCTTTAAACAATTCATTTTCCAACAAATATTTATTAAATTTCAAATCTGTAAAAACTGAATGGACGTTGTATTCAATCCATTCCATATTTCCTAAGAAAAAATCCCGAAAAATTCTACTTATAGATCTCTTAAGGAATAACAATAAAAGCAAATAATAATATTACATAAGATAATATTTAATAAATAATATATATATAAGATAACAAATTAATATTTTTAATTAACAAAAATTTGTCAATTACCATAAAAATGAGTTTTTTTGTTGAAAACTTAAATTATGGAACCTTTATATCAGCATTTAAAAATGTTTGTAGCTTCTCCAGGAGATGTAGCAGAAGAGAGAGCAAGTGTAGAAAATATTGTGAAAAGAATAAATGATATATTAGGAGAAACGTTACATATAAACTTAAATATAGTAAGTTGGGAAAACATACTCCCTACCACAAATACGGAAGATGTACAGGAAGAAAACATAAATAAGAAAATTAAAGAGTGCCATTTCTTTTTGTTGATTCTATATAAAAGATATGGAACAATTGCCAAAAATGCAAGAAAATCTAATACTGAGAGAGAAATAGACACCATAATAGAATGTGTAAAACAAGAAAAAAAGAAACAAATTATTTCTTATTTTAAAGAAATCTCTTCTAATGAAGATCCAGGACCCCAGGAAAAAAAAATAAAAGCATTACAGAAAAAATTAGCTAAAGACCATCATTGGTTTTATAAATCCTATAAAGATGCGCATGATTTTGAGATTAAATTAATTCATGATTTATACAATCTCCTTTTGAAGATGCACACTTCTTCTTATAAAGTGATGCAATTAAAAAAATTTTGAAAATTCGGGCAAGTTGATGGTCAGAAAGGACCTGAAATTGCCATTATCTATCCTCCTGTTGCTAAAGACAACTTAAGCGATAAAATCACTAATTTCTGGCAAAAGAAATTAGTCCCTTATATCAACTTTGAAGATTATAAAGCTCTTCATAAAATAATGAAAAATATTTCAATGATAGGCGGTAGTAGTTCTTACCGTGTATATTCTAAATACAATTTACCGACTAATATAGGGGACCAAAATACGGTATGGGTATGTTTACCTAGACAAGCAAAAGCTTTAGAAATCTTAAAAAGAGATTATCCTGATAGAAAATTCAATATCATTCTCGGGAAAAAGAATGTGGAACCTCAAATAGAGTGGATCAATTCCAAAGGCGAAAAGGTATTAATCAAATCACCTTTATATTCTTATTTAAAACGTCAGCGTCCAGCAAAGGACACACGGGATAATAACGATGTGAATTTTGAAAATATTATAGCAAAAGATTTTGCTGTAGTCGCCAGATTCGACAAAGGTAATAAGCGAGGTGAATGGGAAAAACTTAAAAATTATTTTATTGCAGGATTACATGGATTAGGAAATTGGGGAGCAGCCTGGTATATCGACAGGAAATATTCAGATCTCGACCAATTCACAGATAATCAATACGATAATATTCAAATTCTTTTGGAAGTGACCTATCAGGACGGGAGAATATCAGATGTCAGGTCAATATCTGATATTACTCAAAAGGAAATTGATGAAATGATTAGTGCAAAAAATGTTGTAAACGTAATCAAAAAGTATAAAGACATTACATAAGCATATCTTTTATTACAATACCTTATAAAGATACTGCAAGAAATAAAAATATTCCTTCTCCTTTTCTATTGATATTACATCAAAACATCTTTCTTTCTCTATATGTGATTTACAGTATAAATTACACATTAGGGCACGTCCCTAATGTGTAAAAATAGGGTTGGAAAGGGAGTGGGAATTATTTATAAATAAGCATACAATAGAAAACAGGAGAGGAATAAGGGAGGATATAAAAAAGGAGTTATTTTTATGTAACTCCTTTATTTTTCAATCAGTGATCCAGGCGGGATTCGAACCCACGACCTACGGCTTAGAAGGCCGTTGCTCTATCCAGCTGAGCTACTGGACCAACACTTTTACGGTTTGGCGGTGCAAATATAGAGGATTTTTACGGGAATACAAACTTTTGTTTTATATTTTTTGCAAACGACAGGGGAAGAAGGCTTTCATTTCTAAAGAGAATGTGTAATTTTGTCGCTTCAATCGGAAAAGATGATAAAACCTGTAAAAGCGAATTTCTGGGCCTTGGTTCCTTTGTTTATTTTTCTTGGGATCTACCTGATCACTTCATTGATTGTAAAGGATTTTTATAAAGTACCGATTACGGTTGCTTTTGTCATTTCATCCGTAGTAGCTATCGGAATGACCCGGGGTGAAAAGTTGAGTGAAAGGGTTTCCCGTTTTTCAGCGGGAGCTTCTGATCCGAATATTATGCTGATGCTCTGGATTTTTATTCTGGCTGGATCTTTTGCACAATCGGCAAAAGCGATGGGAGCTATAGATGCTACCGTCAATCTGGCTTTACAAATCCTTCCGGATAATTTATTATTAGGAGGTATTTTTATAGCTGCCTGTTTTATTTCTCTTTCAGTAGGAACTTCTGTAGGGACGATTGTCGCTCTTACTCCAGTAGCCGTAGGAATAGCCGATAAAACCGGAGTGGAATTACCTTTTATGGTGGCCATTGTGGTAGGAGGAGCTTTTTTCGGCGATAATCTGTCCTTTATTTCCGATACCACGATTGCAGCAACTAAGACGCAGGAGTGCCAAATGAAAGACAAGTTTAAAGTAAACAGCATGATTGTATTGCCCGCGGCTTTGTTTGTACTTATCTTTTATATTATAGAGGGCTGGCACATACAGGTTCCCGCCCATTTGGCTCCGATTGAATGGATAAAAGTCATTCCTTATCTGGTCGTATTGGGAACCGCTATAGCCGGTATGAATGTGATGCTGGTTTTGCTCTTGGGGATCGGTATCACTGGAGGCATCGGACTTTGTAATTCCAGCTTTGATATTTTCGGCTATTTCGGAGCGATGGGAAACGGAATTACTGGTATGGGGGAATTGATCGTCATCACATTACTCGCCGGAGGTATGTTGGAAATGATCCGCTACAACGGTGGAATAGCTTATATCATCGAACGGCTTACCCGGCGTGTAAACTCGAAGCGCCTTGCAGAACTCTGTATTGCCGGCCTGGTCTGTCTCGCTAACCTTTGTACGGCCAATAATACCATTGCAATCATTACAACCGGTCCCATTGCCCGGAATATCGCCGGACGTTTCGGAGTAGACAAACGAAAATCTGCCAGTATTCTGGATACTTTTTCCTGTTTCGTACAAGGTATCATTCCCTATGGAGCCCAGATGCTGATCGCTGCAGAATTAGCGGGTATTTCTCCCCTTTCGATCATCCGCTACCTGTATTATCCAATTTTAATCGGAATTTGTGGTTTACTCGCTATTTTGCTGAGATATCCCAGACATTACTCCTAATCCTCTCTTTAAAAATCCTACTATTAAGGCAGTAATCCTCCTATAGTCCTCTCGTACTCCGCCAGAGCGACTTTATATTGATAATTTGCCGAGACAACATTTGTAAAAGCCTGTAACCAAGTTACCTGAGCCGACAGTACATCAATCACCGGCAACTTTCCCTCATTATAGCTAAAAGTATTGAGTATCAAATTATGGCGTGCAATTTCCAAGGAGGAATCTACAATATTGATTTTTTTCAGAGCTTCCGTTAAATTTACCCAGGCATTACTCAGATCCAGCCGGATCTGATCGAGCAGCTTACTTCTCTCCAACTCCCGGGTTTCTTCCTGAGTTTCACTTAAGCGGACATTATGCCGGCGTTCCCCCCAATAAAATACAGGAATATTCACCTTCGCAAAAGCAATCGTAGAAAAGCGTTTATCTCCATCTACATTTATCAGGGTAGTCCCCCAATTTTCTTTAATCCCTACGGCCAAATTAGGTAAGTAATTCGCTTTTACCAATCGGGTTTGTAAACGAGCTAATTCAATGTCCTGTTGTGCAATGCGGTAATCCGGCCGGTTTTCCAAAACAAGCTGTAAATCATAAAGAGAAGGGATAGCCATAGGCTGACGTATCGAATCGCCCAATACAATCGGCCGACCGGCTTCTTCTCCCATCATGACATTCAAAGCCTGTACAGCTGTTCTATAATTTGTTTCAGAGGTATTTAACTGTAATTCAGCTTCTTTTAAACGAGCTTGTACCATTAAGACATCCGTCTTACTTATTGCTCCTTCTACAAACCGTTTGTCTACAATATCGAACAATTCCCGGACAATTCCCACAAATCGCAATGCAATCCGATACAAATCCCGGTTTGCCGCTACAGTCCAATAATTTACATCCGCTGCATAGACAATATTATCAACGGTATACTCTTCCCCCAAACGGGCAATAGCTTCCTGAATACGGGCCATCTCGTATTGTTTACGCAAGCCGCTTCCTGCATATACATTTTGGACCACTCCTGCCTCCACACTGTAATTATCGTGTTTAAGATCTGTTCCGGGCATAAACTGAACGTCTTCTATCTGATAAGAATAGCTTCCTGTCATATCTACCCGGGGAAAAAATCCAGTTCTTATACTTTTCAACGTATAAAGAGCTGCTTTTACAGCTTCCTGAGATTGTTTGATCTCCTGATTATAATCCAGCACTTTCTGACGGTATTGCTGAAGTGTCAAGGGCTGAGCCATCCCATACCCTCCCAAAAATAACAATCCGATTATTCCATATATTCTTTTCATTCTAAATTCCTCTTCTGAATTTTAAATATCTTTTTATTTTTCTGGCAATCTTTTTATTCAGGCCTTTTTCTTTACCGAAATCCGGAAAATCAAACTATACGTCACCGGTAAAACAATAATGGTCAGTAAACTTGCAACCAATAATCCACCCATAATGCCAGCAGCCATTCCTCCGAACATAGCATCGAACAATAAAGGCAACATACCCAGTATAGTCGTACCGGAAGCCATCGTCACGGGTACAATTCTGGATTTCGTAGCCTGAATGACAGCTTCCAAAGGAGCCAAACCGTTGGCTTGTTCTATCCCGATCTGATCGACCAATACAATTGCATTCTTTATATTCATACCGACCAATCCCAACAGCCCGAGCAAAGCAAAAAAATCGAACATCCTTCCCAGCACTAACAAGCCGAATACAACGCCGATAAAAATAAGAGGTACCATTAACAAAATGACAATGGGTTTACGGTAAGTCCGAAACAACAACAGCAATACGACAAACATCAGTATAAATGTGAGAGGCATATTTGCTGCCAACGCTTCATTTGATTCGACCTGGCTCTCATCTTCTCCAAAGAATTTCATCCGATATCCGGGAGGAACTTCGATCTTTTGTACCTCTTCCCACACTTTCCGGAAAGCCTGTTTTGTATTCGCTCCCCGCTTCGGATCACATTGCGCCATCATCACCCTTTCGCGGTTATACCGTTTAATCACGTTGTAATTATAATTCAGGTCAAAACGATCTACGACCTGCGCCAAGGGCACAGCAGAACCGGTAGCAGAAAACACGGGTAAAGTCCGCATATTATCTAAATTTCCGGCTTCATAGTTTTCTTCTTTTAATAAAATCGGCATAAATAAATCTTTCTCCCGATAATCGCCCAAAGGGAGTCCGTTTGTAGCCACTTTCAAAGCATAAGCAACAGCCTGTCGGGTTATTCCCAAACGTTGTCCTCTCTCCTGTGAATAAACAGGTTCCCATACGGGTACCATATTTCCCCAGCTACTCCGTACATCCGTCACCATAGGACAAGCTTGCATAATTAGCATCGCCTGCTCTGTCAAATTCTTAAGGGTGTCGATATTTTCTCCTATAAAACCAATTTCGATAGCCGCCTCTACTGCCGGCGATAACTTAAAAAGAGAAGAACGGACCAGCATATTGGGATAATTTTGCCTTACATAGCGGTTGAGGCGTTCTTCTACTTCAGCAGTATAAGCTTTTTCCTTTACTTCTATGAGTATATTTCCAAAATTCGGTTTGGGTCCGAAAGAAGTACTGGCCAGGTAATAACGCAGCGGAGAACCGCCCAGAGTAGTAGATACATTGACGACTTCTTCCTGTTGCATTAAATAATTCTCGATATCTGATAACATTTTTTCGGACTCGCGTATGCTATAACCTTCCGGCAGAAAACAATCCGCCCGGAAATAAGGCTTATCCATATTCGGAAAGAAATTCTGAGGCATCAGTCCCATAATCACCAAGGACAGTACAAATAAGAGGATCACCCCCACAATAGTCACTATTTTATAGCGGATCAATTTCCGCAGAACTTTCGCAAAGCCGTTATAAAATTTCGTATCATAGGGATCTCTTGCTGTATCATCTTTCTTTTCTTTTAAAATAAAATTCCCGAATACAGGAGTTTGTGTCAAAGCCAGAATCCAACTCAATCCCAAAGACACCGCTAACACGACAAATAACGGCTTTACGATTTCGGCAACGGCGGAAGGAGCCAGATACAAAGGCAAAAAAGAGAAAATGGCGATCAAAGTAGCCCCCAATAGCCCCCACTGAGGGAGAGTAGCTCCCCGGATCAGGGCTTCCCGCCTGCTCATCCCCCGGCGGATGGCAATCTGGGCATTATCTGTAACAACAATAGCGTTATCCACTAACATCCCCATCGCGATAATAAAAGCTGCCAAAGAAGTCCGGTTTAATCCCACTCCGATGAATTGCATCACCAGTAAAGTACCTCCGATAGAAAACAAAAGAGAAGAACCGATCAACATGCCGGCTCGGGCTCCCATCACAATGAGAATAATAAAAATGACAATAGCCAGTGATTCCACCAGGTTGAGAATAAACCCGTTATTCGCTTCCCGGGCAATCTGGTCTTCGGGATAAAGAGTAATCAGCTCTATTCCTACAGGCATCAAAGGCAACAACTGATCCAATTTCCCTCTCACCTGTTCTCCGGTTTTGACCACATCTTTTTCCGGAGCAGTGGATACTCCGATTCCGATAGCCCTTTTCCCATTTACCCGCATCAGACTTCCCGGCGGATCCAGATAGCCCTTTTCAATAATAGCGATGTCCCCTAACCGGATTTGTTGTCCGGTTTCTGTCACCAGCAATTGATTGCGAATATCATTCAAATCTTTATAAGTACCTTCAGCTAATATTTTCAACTCTATATAACCGGCTCTTTTTTCACCGGTATTGATGAGAGAATTTTGAGATTTAATGGTTTGAATCACCGTATTCAGATTTAAACCGGAATTTGCCAATTTAGACATCGATATAAATGCATTTACCACTTCCGTCTGTTCCCCATACAGAGCCACTTTTTGAACTCCGGGAACTGTCACCAATTCTGTCTTTATCCGCTGTCCCCATTCCCGCAAATCGTGGTAACTGAACCCTTGTGTAGCAGCCAGACCAAAGTAAATGCCGAATACATCCCCAAAATCGTCCGAGACACTGATAACCGAAGCACCCTGTGGCAACTGAGGCTGAATATTGAGTACTTTACGCCTCAACTCATCCCACATCTGGGGCATCTCATCTGGTGGCGTTGCCGGACTCAGCTCGATATTGATTTTAGACATGCCATAATAAGATTCCGACTTTATCTTATATACTCTTCTCATCGATTGAATTTCCCGCTCGATAGGTTCTGTAATTAACTGTTCCACTTCTTGTGGTGTCGCCCCCGGATAACGGGTAATCAGAACAGCAGATTTTATAACAAAAGGAGAATCCTCTTTTTTCCCCAACGATTCAAAAGCCATCACTCCCCCAATCATCAGGACAGCCAGAAAAAAATAAATTACTTTGGGATTATCCAGAGAATATTTTGGAATATTCATAAAATTTTATTTAAAATATCGACTACTACCTTTCTGTTCCCCGGCTTTCGGATTCCGCGTTAAAAATAAACGCCCCCTTAAAGCCGATACTTTCCGGAACGATTTTAAGGAATAACTTGTACTTTTTGACCATCCGTAATAAAATTCACCCCATCGATTACCACCACATCCCCTTGTTTCAATCCCTTTTTCACCATCACCTTATCCTGACCAAAAAGCTGAACAATCTTTATCCGGCGTTTCCTTACCGTAGCTGTTTCCGGCTCATAAATCCAAACAGAAGTGACATTTCTTTCCGGATCGATAAACACAGCATTCAAAGGCACTACGGCATGTTCGTCTACTTTTTCCTCAATTTGGATATGAATCCGGGCAGAAAAACCGGGATAAACCGGAAATCGTTCTTTCTTATAAAGCGTATCCTCTATAACTAATTTTACGGGGATTCCGCCTCCCCCCGGAGAAGCATCTATAAATTCCTGGATTCTGGCCTGAAAATGATATCCTCTGTAGACATCAAATTCAACCGATATATTCATTTTTTCCCGGGTCAGTCCGACACTGGTTTCCGGTAAAATAAAACGAACAGCCAACTTATCCGGATTAACTAATTTTATAATCGGTTCTCCTGCTTGTACTTTTTGATAATTCTCCACATACTTTTTTTCTACAAACCCTTCAAAAGGAGCTTTTAAACGGGTATCCTGCAAGGTATTTTGAGAAGTCTGGAAGGCAGAGCGGGCTTTGACATAATTATTCAGGGAAACTTCGTAATCCTGACGGGAGATCGCTTCCATGTCCAATAACTTTTTGTCCCGTTCCAATTGGGAACGGGCAGTAACATAAGCAGCCTGATTCGCATCATTTTGCAATTGGTAATCGAGCGGATCTACGACTGCCACGATCGTCCCTTTCTTTATCGTTTCTCCGGCATCCACATTCATTTCAACCAAAGGACCTCCTACTTTGAAAGCCAACTGGGCAAACTCTTCTGCTTCCACAACTCCGGTATAAATTTTATCCAGACTTTGAGGGGTCCCTATTCTTTCTACTTTTACCGGACGTAGAATATCCTGGTACACCTCGTCTTTATTCCGGCTACATCCCAGTAAAAAAAACAAACTCAGGACGATAAACTGTACGTTGTCTATACGTTTCATATCTTTATTTTCCGGTTTCAACGGCGAAGCCGAATTCATAAATATTACTTTATGTATACGTCTTTTATCTTAAAATGGTTTGGGAAAAATAAAAAAATGAGAAAAACCTTCCGGCAAGTAAATCATACCTGTCCGAAAGGCTTCTCTCCACAAAATTTTCAGGACAAAATATACGCTATTTCAGCATACCTGTAGATCTCAATTTGATTTCTGTCAAAATTTTTTTCGTATACAGAGGGAAATCGCTATTTAACATCCATGCAAAATAGCCGGGCTGTTCTTTTAAAACCTGCTCCACTGGGATTCCCTTATTTTTTCCGAAATTAAATACTTCCACTCCCTTATCGTTAAATACGATAAAACCAGCAAAATCGGCATTATTGTTCTGAGTAGAAAACTTGCTTAAAAATTCAATACTATTTTCCAATTTTCCCTCATACCGATCCAACTGGGCTTTCAAAACTTCATAGGTAGCAAAAGTATCGGCGGCGGCTGTATGTGCATCTTCGAGACATTTATCACAATAGAAACGATAAGCAGCAGAGAGGGTACGTTGTTCCATCTTATGGAAAATCGTCTGTACATCGACAAACTTCCTTTTCCGCATATCAAAATCCACTCCCGCCCTTAGAAACTCTTCGGCCAACAAAGGAATATCGAAACGATTGGAATTATACCCTCCCAGGTCGCATCCCTCGATATACCGGGCCAATTCCTTGGCAATCCCCTTGAAAACCGGGCAATCTTTTACATCCTCATCGTATATTCCATGGATAGCCGATGCTTCCTTCGGAATAGGCATTTCCGGATTTACCCGTATCGTTTTTTGCTCTTCTTTTCCATGGGGGTACACCTTTAATACCGAAATTTCCACGACCCGATCTTTGGCAATATTGACACCCGTTGTTTCCAGATCGAAAAACACGATCGGATTAGCTAAATTCAAATTCATTTTTTCATTTAATTGCAAGTTATAGCAAACAGAATTAACCGATTAAAAACAGAACAGGTTAAAAGATCACACCTAGAGTCATCTTTTAACCTGTTGCTTATTCTCCGGTTATCACACCATCATCGGCATTAATAACATCAGCAGGTCTTCGTCCTGATCTTCATTTTCAAAAGGCAGGAATAAGCCGGGACGTGTAGGATCTGACAATTCCAATACCACATTTTCCGACTCAATATTCGATAAGATTTCCAAGACAAAAGGAGATTTAAATCCGATAGCAATCGGTTCCCCTTCATACTGACAGTTCAAAGTCTCATGACCTGACATGGAATAATCGATATCCTGGGCAGAAACGGTTATTTTGTCCCCTTCCAGTTCGAATTTTACCAAATTACTGGCTTGATTTGCCATGACGGACACGCGGCGTAAAGAATTATACAATTCTTTTTTCTCAATAATCACTTTTTTAGAATTATTTTGCGGGATCACAGAATTGTAATTCGGGAAACGTCCTTCGACTAAAGTAGAAGTCATTTTATAATTATCGAAAACAAAACATGCCATTTTTTCATTGAAAGCAATCTGCAAGGGAGCGTCGTCTTTAGGCAATATATTCTTCAACATCAAAGCCGGCTTTTTAGGCAATATCAAGGCATGTTGTCCGGTTTCACATTTACCGTCAAAGCGTTTATAACGCACCAGCTTATGAGCATCTGAAGCGACGAAAGTAAAATTATCTTCATTCATCTCGATCAGAATACAATTCATAACCGGTCTTAAATCATCATTCGCAGTAGCAAATATGGACTTTACAATACCATCCAGCATCAATCCGCATTTGGTCTCAAAAGAAGTGTTTTCTCCTTCCGGTACTCCGGGGCGCGGATAATCTTCTGCACTTTCCCCTCTCACTGAAAATTCTCCTTTTTCCGAGATAATCCGAACTTCATTCGTCGATTCATTAATATCGAAAGTCAGGGGTTGTTCCGGAAACTCTTTCAGCATATCCAGTAAAATCTTAGCAGGAATAGTCATCTGACCTTCTTCTTCCAGACTATCCAATTCGATTTTCGCCTCCATTGTGGTTTCTTTATCGGATGCTGTTGCATACAGCAAACCGTTAGTAGCGACTAAAAGGATATTATCCAGAATCGGTTGTACCGGTTTCCCGCCGATTACCTTGCTTACCGCTTGCAAGCGCGTCAGCATAGTATTACTTGATACGACAAACTTCATAGGTTATATTTTTATTAATTATTATTCTGAAATGAACGCCTAAATTAATGTATTTTTTTTTCCTCTTGAAATTTTAAAGAAAATATTTCAACAGAAAAACAGAATTTATGAAATAAAATTTACCCCTTCTCTTCTTTCATAAAAATATTCTCTCCCGCTGTCATTTCGATCTCAAAGTTCCTTATTTTTATACAAAACAAATCCCCGAATCAACACCACAAAAAAGGGATACCCTCCTGCTTTCAAACAGCATTACGGGTACCCCCCTCCTAAAAGACCAAGCGATCAGCCCATAATTTCTTCTACCTCTTCTATCGTAATCGGAATACGGCGGTCTCCTAACAAGCGGCATCCTTCCTCTGTAATCAAAACATCGTCTTCCAGACGAATACCACCGAAATCCTTATAAGTTTCGATCTTATCGTAGTTCAAAAATTCTTTATGCATTCCTTTTTCTCTCCATTGATCGATTAAAGCCGGAATAAAATAGCATCCCGGTTCATCGGTCACCACAAACCCCGGTTCCAAGCGACGTCCCATACGTACTGAAGACGTACCAAACTGATTAACCGGACGGGTTTCCGCATCGTAACCGACATAGATCTGTCCTAAATCTTCCATATCGTGAACATCCAATCCCATCATATGTCCCAGCCCATGAGGCATAAACAAAGCATGTGCTCCGGCCGCTACAGCTTCATTCACATCTCCCTTCATCAGTCCCAAATCTTTTAAGCCCTGTGCCAGGACCTTACATACATCCAGATGTACAGAAAGATAAGTCACACCGGGACGGGATAATTCCAAGGCTTTGTTGTTACAACGGACGACAATATTATAGATATCTTTCTGGCGGGCAGAAAACTTTCCGTCTACAGGGACAGTACGCGTAAAATCGGAACAATAATTCATATTATTTTCAGCTCCGGCATCTGTCAGCATCATTCTTCCCTTTTGCAGTATCTGGCTGTGATTATGATTATGTAAAGTTTCCCCGTTCTGAGAAAGAATAACCGGGAAAGAAACCATACTCCCGTAAGAAGCGGCAATTCCTTCTATCAAACCTGTGATATATTGTTCCTTGATTCCGGAACGGCAATTCCGCATAGCGGTAGTATGCATATCATAACCGATATTACAAGCTTTTGTAATTTCCTCTATTTCACAGGCTTCCTTCACAGAACGCAAAGCGACAACTGCCTGTATCAATTCTACAGAAGCATATTGTTTCAAAAGAGAGTGATGAATACCCAATAAATCTTCCAACAACAACATATTCTGATAGCGATAAGGCGGCAAGAAATGGATTTTACGACCTTCCGCAATCGCCTGTTGTAACATCTCAGCTAATTTAGCAAAAGGGCGGGTAGACGTAATTCCCACAGAAGCTCCCAATTCCTTCACTTTCGGCTGAGGCCCCATCCAGATAATATCGTCCATGTCCACATCATTTCCGAACAGGTATTCTTTTCCGCTTTCCACATCCAAAACACCGGCAAACCCTGGCATATTCAAACCGAAAAAATATAAAAACGAACTATCCTGACGGAATTTATAAGTATTATCTTTATAATTAGCCGGAGCCTCTCCGTTCCCTAAAATAAGAACCAACCCTTCCCACATCCTCTCCTTCAATTCTTTTCTCCTGTTTTTATAAACACTTGCTTCAAACATACGATTTATTTTTAATGAGTAATTATTTTTATTTTCTCTTCACATATCCCCTTCTCTCTCCCTTTCCGAAAGAGCTCACAAGATAACGAAATAAACCCGGAAATAAAATACGTTTTAATACCTAAAATTCCAATTCAATATTATTCAACCGCATAGCGCTACATTTAGAAAGAACGTCCAACGGACGAATCTCGCAACGATGCCATTTTCCCGGTTCCAAGGGGAAGGTCCCCATTTCCTGCTTGTAAACTTTATATTCTTCTTCAGGTTTGATACTGAAGCAGATTTTTTTCTCAAAACGATTATACAATTTAATCACCAACTGATTTTTTCCCTTTTGCAAAGGCAATACTACGCTTTCTTTATTATATAATTTTCCTTTTTCTGAAAGATGCGCTGTAATTTCCCGCCCGTTCAATAATACCAATATACCATTCCCGCTTCCTAACTCAACCGATATGCGCTGAACTCTGTCGGATTCTATTTCTGTATATAAAAACAGCGATTTTCTCTGCCGCATTCCTAACTCGTTTATCTTTCCGTATTGAAAACCGGTCAGTTTTTTCCATCCGGCCTCTTCCGGATTCCCGGGAATCCGGTCGATCCCTGCCGGAAGATTTCCAAAAACACTACCAGAGGGTTTCGTGTAAACTCTTCCCCATTTCACTGTCCCTTTTTTCAGATAAACCGAATTTCCCTGCAAATTACGATCTCCCAGGACCACTTCCCTTTCTACCCCGTCCACCAGCATCCGTATTTTTCTTCCTCTCTCATTATCCGTATAATACAAAACAGGTTTCACTTGTTTCTTGGAAGTTTGGAAACCCCAGGTATAAGCCACCGTACTTCGAAATCCGGTATAATAATCAATACAAGAATAAGCGTATAAAGGTGTGGCATTATCCAATGTCCATTTTTTCCCTCTTACCCGGCTGTTTACCGGTTCTACCTTCCATCCATCTTCCATCTCCAAACAGATTACTCCCAGAGGACTGTCTTCTTGCCAGCAAGGTTGTCCAAACAATTGCCATTCTCCCTTTTCCTGCCTTACAGTCACAGGTCCCCCTCCCACATAAGAAGCCGACAGAATTTGTCCTCTCAATCCGTCCAAACGAATATTGACGGGACTCACGGACTTGTCTGCAAAGATATAAATACGATTTCCTTTTACAGTGATATCCTGCCAGGGGTACAAATATTCGAAAGGATTAGCTCTCACGCCGTAAACCCCTTCTCCATATTTTCCCAGCCAGCTTCCCATCTTTTCCAACACTTCCTGTTCAAAAGGAACCACACTCCCATCTCCTTTGGGACCAATATTTAACAAATAATTCCCTCCCCGGCTCACGACTTTAATCAAACTCCGGAGTTTTTCATCCCTCTTTTCTGCCACCTCTCCTCTTTTCTGCCAGGAACGATATCCCCATGTCTCATCGAAAAAAGAAGCAGCTGTCTGCCAGGGAACTCCTATCTTATCATCCGGGTATTCATTGTCTCCCAATACGCTGAAGTCGCTGCAATCATTTCCCAACCGCCCGCTGATCATACAACTTGGCTGTAAAGAATCCACCAAATGATAAAGTCCCCGACTCTGTTCCAAAGTCAGGGACCCCATATCAAACCATATTTCAGAAATATCCCCATAGCCAGTCATGATTTCCTCTACTTGTTTGAGATTATAAATATAGTGTTCCGGAGTCAACGGATCCGCATTATGACTAGAAATAGGATAAGCCTGAGGAAAATGCCAATCGATCAGGGAAAAATATACCCCGAAACGCATTCCCTGTTTCCCGCAAGCCTCCGCCAATTCCTTCATGACATCTCTTTTAAAAGGAGTAGCGTCTACTATATTATAATCAGTATACCGGCTGTGATACATACAAAAACCGTCGTGATGTTTAGAAGTAAACACTATCGATTTCATTCCTGCCCGCCGGGCCAAGGTTACAATAGAATCAGCATTCCAGCAAACGGGATAAAACCGATCTGCCACCGCAGCATACCAATCTCCAAAAATACCGGCCTGCGACTGGATTTGTTCACTATATCCCTGAGTAATCGGTTTTCCTTCCCACACTCCTCCCAATTCGGAGTAAATCCCCCAATGAATAAACATCGAAAATTTCTGGTCCAACCACTTTGAATCGGGTTTCTTTTCACCATAAGCCCCTAAAGCACACAAAAGAAATAAGAATACTATTTTTTTCATAACCGTAAATTAAATTATCCGCATCTTTGCATCTGCCGAGATCGCCCCAAAAGGCAGCAATCCGCCTTTTGAGGAAATCTCTATTATTTTACGGCTATAAAAGTAATCAAATTTCCGATCCTTTTTTCAATCGGGGACGCCGAAACAAAAAGGCGGCCAAAGGAGTCGCTAATCCTGCGACCATAACGATCCAGGCACCATAGCGAAGTACAATCTGTTCCCCATTTATTCCGCTCAACCGTCCACTTAATTCTAAGGTAGTATCCTGAGCAAAATAAATATCGAAGATACGCCACAAAACGACAATTCCCGCTGCAATTCCCAACACAGAAACGGCCCAGGTATTCCCGTAACTCATATCGTAAGTCGTATTCCGGCGCACACATAAAAACAGGATAATAATAAACATAATAAAGGTAAACCAACCGGAGGTCGAAACCCCGCTAAGATCTCCTACCATTTCCACTCTGAACCAAGGTAAAAAAGTAGCAATAACCCCAGCAATAGCTAAAATAAATACAATAAACCGTTGTGTGCTCATAATTTTATTTTTTATTTACATTATTTTTCAAACAATCAGAAAAATTCCAGTTTACCTAAAAAAGGTAACGAAAATATATACGTTTACAGGCTGGAAAAGTTTGAGAGAAAACAAAAGGATTCCATTCTTTCCTCTATATGTAAAAAAAACTGACGAAAAACAGAAATTTAAAAAATATCTATTCTTTTTTTTTTGGTAATCGCAATAACAATGAGTACTTTTGAGGTCAAATTCGAAAAGTAAACGTTTTCGAAAGATATATTTATGTGCTTAAAATATGTTCTATAACACAAAAAATTAGAATTAAATACATTATTCATTAAATAATTTATTATCATGACACCAACTCATATTGAACACATCGGCATAGCCGTAAAAAGCCTGGACGAGGCTATTCCTTTCTATGAAAAAGTATTGGGATTAAAATGTTATGCCATTGAAGAAGTAAAAGATCAAAAAGTAAAAACAGCTTTTTTTCAGGTAGGTCAAACGAAGATTGAATTATTGGAATCGACAGATCCGGAAGGACCTATTGGTAAATTCGTAGAAAAGAATGGTGGTGGTATGCACCACATGGCTTTTGCCGTAGAAGATGTAGCACAGGCTTTAAACGACGCAGCCGAAGCTGGATGCCAACTGATTGACAAAACTCCGCGCGCTGGCGCAGAAGGTTTACAAATCGGCTTTTTGCATCCGAAGTCTACCAACCGGGTATTGACCGAACTTTGCGGAAAAAAATAATACGGTTTTAAAGTTCAGTTTCAATAAAGAATTACTGCGATGAACAGCAATTCTTTATTGATTTTAAGACTTTACAACTTTATAAACATTATAAATTCAATATTATATGATGACGAATCAAGATAAAGTAAAAAAACTGATCGACCTACGTGCGACAGCCAAATTAGGCGGCGGTGAAAAAAGAATTGAATCCCAGCATAAAAAGGGGAAACAAACGGCTCGCGAACGCATTGAAATGTTACTGGATGACGGTAGCTTTGAAGAATTCGACATGTTCGTAACTCACCGTTGTACCAATTTTGGGATGGAGAAAACCAAATTCCTCGGGGATGGTGTGGTAACCGGACAGGGAACTATCGACGGTCGTTTGGTATTTGTATTTGCACAGGATTTTACCGTATTCGGAGGAGCCTTATCTGAAACATTGGCACAAAAAATCTGCAAGGTCATGGATAAAGCCATGGTTGTCGGAGCTCCGGTAATCGGTTTGAACGATTCCGGGGGAGCCCGTATACAGGAAGGTGTAACTTCTTTAGCTGGCTACGCTGAAATTTTCGAACGCAATATTCTGGCTTCTGGGGTCATTCCTCAAATTTCTGCCATCTTTGGTCCTTGTGCAGGAGGAGCCGTTTATTCTCCGGCTTTGACCGACTTTATCCTGATGACAGACGAAACATCCTATATGTTCGTGACCGGTCCGAAAGTAGTGAAAACCGTTACCGGCGAAGATATCAGTACCGAAGACCTGGGAGGTGCCGGCATCCATTCCAGCAAATCAGGGGTTGCCCATTTCAAGGTAGAAAACGAAGAAGAAGGTATTCTGATTATCCGGAAGCTTCTCTCCTATTTGCCGTCTAACAACCTGGAAGACGCTCCAATGATTGATTGTACTGACCCGATCGATCGTCTAGAAGACAGACTGAATTCCTTGATCCCCGACAATCCTAACCAGCCTTACAATATGCTGGAAGTGATCGAAGCCATTGTCGACCATGGAGAATTTTTGGAAGTACATCGTAATTTTGCCAAGAATATTATTGTCGGTTTTTGCCGTATGGGCGGTATACCGGTAGGTGTTATTGCCAACCAACCGAACTTCCTGGCAGGGGTATTGGATATACAAGCTTCCCGGAAGGCAGCCCGTTTCGTTCGTTTCTGTGATTGTTTCAATATTCCGATTCTGACGTTGGTTGATGTACCGGGATTCTTACCGGGTAGCGGACAGGAATACGGAGGTATCATCATCCACGGCGCTAAATTGTTATTCGCTTACGGAGAAGCTACCGTACCCAAGGTTACTGTCACCTTACGCAAATCTTACGGTGGAGCACACGACGTGATGTCCTGTAAACAACTTCGCGGAGACGCCAATTATGCATGGCCTTCTGCCCAGATCGCCGTCATGGGGGCTTCCGGCGCCATCGAAGTTCTCTACGGTAAAGAAGTAGCCGCTATCAGCAAAGAGGAAGAAAAAGCTAAATTCATACAGGAAAAAGTAGATGCTTATGACGAAGCTTTTGCTAATCCCTACCAAGCAGCTTCCTATGGTTATATCGACGATGTAATCGAACCGCGCAATACCCGTTTCCGGGTGATCCGTGCTTTTGAAAGCCTGCGTACCAAAAAAGTGGTGAATCCGCCTAAGAAACACAGTAATATACCTTTATAAAATTAAAGCATATGACAAGTTTAATTACGCTTTCTACAGATTTAATCAGGGAAGCCGGGGGATATACCATTTCAATCGTTAGTATTATTGTTGTATTTGCAGCATTGGGGATTTTGGTGGCTATTTTCATGTCCATTCCGAAAATATTGGAAATGAGCATTAAAAACAAACTGAAAAAAGCCGGTAAAGAAGAACCCAATCAAAAAATAAATGTCGAAGCCAATGTAAATGTAGCTATTGCTATGGCTCTGCATCTGTATTTCGACGAACTGCACGATGAAGAAAGTAATATTATTACGATTCACAATGCACCTAAGCAATATTCTCCCTGGAGTTCTAAAATATATGGTGTACAAAATCAACCGGTGAAAAAATAAATTAATGATTCATGACCGGCAAAACGAATAAGCCGGTCACCAATTAGTAAAAATATGAAAAAATACAAGTTTAAGATAAACGGTCAAACCTACGAAGTTGAGGTAGGTGGATTCGATGGCTCAAACGCTACTGTTTCTGTAAACGGCACCCCTTATCAAGTAGAAATACAGGGAGAAGAGAAGAAAGCAAAAACGCCAGTATTAGCTCGTAAACCGGTGGTAAACAAACCGGGAGAAGGCCAGATTAAAAAGAATGAAAGCAGTGGAGCTGCTTACAAAATCAACTCTCCGTTACCAGGAACCATTAAAAAAATCAATATTAGCGTTGGGGCTACCGTAAAAGCTGGCGAATGCGTTATGATTATGGAGGCCATGAAAATGGACAATAACGTAATGGCCGAAAAAGGTGGTGTTGTACAGGCTATCAAAGTAAAAGAAGGAGATGCAGTTCTCCAAGGCGATACATTAGTAGAAATAGCATAATTCAATAGAATATGAACAGACTTATTTTCATTATGCTATCTTTTTTGTTTGTCGCCTTCAGCGGAAATATCTGCGAAGCTTCAGACAAAGGTAGCTTAAAAGACGAGCTTGTCCACGGCAAATGGATGAACAGGGCCGACGGGTATATCCCGAAGGCTATCCGGGCAGCAGACTTAAAGCCGGATCAGAAAGCCCGGACGGTAGCCCGCTACAAAGTTTACAGTTTTTATGATGATGGAACCTTTACCATGGACTCCATCAAACAGCGTTATACCGGAACATGGCAATTGGAAGGAAATAAAGTCATTATGACTTTCAATCCGAAAAAGATTACAGAATTCTCTCCGAACTTAGATCCGAATGCCTCTGGACAAGGTTACGTAACAACCGATGTAATGGTCAACTTAGGTATCCGTACTGCTACCATAAACGGAGATGTACTGGAATTCTCAAATCCGACCCAGAATGCTTATCACAATTCCGACGCTATTGCCGGAATGAAGAATTTCTGGGAATTTACCGGATTCCCGAATGCCACGACAGGAAACCTGATCATGATCATTATTGCCTTAATTTTTATCTGGCTGGCTATCCGCTTCGACTACGAACCCATGTTGTTGATTCCGATAGGTATGGGTATCATTATCGGAAATATTCCTTTCTATATGGGAGAGGCCTTCAACCTGAAATTGGGTATTTACGAACCGGGATCGGTATTGAATATTCTTTATTCCGGTGTGATCAACGGTTGGTATCCTCCTTTGATCTTCCTGGGTATTGGAGCGATGACCGACTTCTCTTCTTTGATTTCCAATCCTCGTTTGATGTTATTGGGAGCAGCGGCTCAATTGGGTATATTTGTAACCTTCCTCGGAGCTTTATGGTTAGGATTTGCTCCTCCCGAGGCCGGTGCTATCGGTATTATCGGTGGAGCCGACGGTCCGACAGCTATTTTCCTTTCCTCTAAATTAGCCAACGGCGTAAACATGCTGGCCGACGGGACCTTAGTGAAAAACCTTATCGGTCCGATTGCTATTGCAGCATATTCCTATATGGCTTTGGTTCCGGTAATTCAGCCGCCGGTAATCAACTTACTGACTACAAAACACGAACGGAAAATTAAAATGCGTCCTCCGCGTTCTGTCAGCCGTTTGGAAAAACAACTCTTCCCCATCATCGGTTTGTTGCTGACAGCTTTTATTGCACCGTCTGCACTTCCGTTGTTAGGTATGCTGTTCTTTGGTAATTTGCTGAAAGAATCGACAGTAACCAATCGTTTGGCCAATACAGCCAGCAATGCTTTGATCGACACGATCACGATGTTATTGGGAGTTACCGTAGGGGCTTCCACCCAAGCCGACGTATTCCTGACGAAAGACTCTATTTTGATCTTCGGATTAGGAGCATTCTCTTTCATCATTGCGACTGCCGGGGGGGTATTAGTAGCCAAAATCATGAACTGGTTATCTCCGAAGAGCAATCCGATCAATCCGATGATTGGAGCCGCTGGCGTATCCGCAGTTCCGGACAGTGCCCGGGTGGTACAAAATATGGGATTGAAAAACGATCCGACCAACTACTTGCTGATGCATGCGATGGCTCCGAACGTATCCGGAGTGATCGGATCAGCGGTTGCTGCCGGAACTTTACTGAGTTTCTTGATGTAAAATCGCTATTCTATAAAAAACTCCCTGTTTGATCAGGGAGTTTTTTATTATCCATTCCTGTATTTCCTTTTCCAGAAAAATACATAATCCAAGGAATAACGTCCTCCTCCTATCCAAAAAAACAATATATAAAATGCCAGATATAAAATTCCGAGTTCTTTCATCTGGAAAGGATCATCCCCATGAATAACCCATATTGCTATTATCATATTAAAAATCAAAGGTAGAGCCGACAAGCGGGTAAACAGCCCGAACAAAAGAAGCACAGAACACCCCACTTCTGCCAAAAGGGAAAAAACAAGGGATACCACCGGACTAACCCCCAAGGGATCCGGGAAATTATCAGCCAGTTCACCGAAGGCCATCCATTTTGCACCTCCATGCAGTAACATCATACAAGCAATAAATACCCGAACGAATAATAAAGGCAAAGAACGCCCTTTCTGTAATGGTTTTCCCAGAAATAAAAAATCTTTCATAAAACAATTGTAATTAACATAGTAAATACGAGTATCCCCCTCTTTCCAGAAAATCACGTCTATCTTCCGTCCCCACTTACAACCTTTATTCCCCTCCACTTACTTCTTCCTCACAACGCATTTTATTTTACGAAAATACCTAAAAATATGTTTCTTTTCCCTCTTTATTCTTTTCTTCATCTTTTTTCTGATACATATTTTTTCTTTCTTTTTATAAACGGTATCTTTATCCCATTATTTATTTAATTTACATATATGAGTATCCGAGGTTTTGGTAGTGATAATTTTTCCGGAGTCCTTCCGGAAGTGTTCAATGCTCTGAAAGAGGCCGCATACGGACATCAACATTCTTACGGAGAAGATCTTTATACAGAAAAAGCAATCCAAGATTTTAAACAAATCTTCGGGAAAGATATAGAAATCTTTTTCGTATACAATGGAACAGGAGCCAATATTGTCAGTCTTTCTGCTTTCGCCCGTTCATTCAACGCAGTTATTTGTGCAGAAACGGCCCATATTAATGTAGACGAATGCGGAGCCATCCAAAAACAGGCAGGCTGTAAACTGCTTACTGTTCCCACGTTTGACGGTAAATTAAATACCGGACTTATTCAAAATCACATGCATGGTTTCGGGGAACAACACCATTCACAACCCAATATCATTTCGTTAACCCAATGTACGGAACTCGGAACGACCTATACCCCGGAAGAATTGAAAGAAATATGTGATTTTGCCCATGCAAGGGGACTCTATGTCCATATGGATGGCGCCCGTTTAGCCAATGCAGTAGCATATCTGAATTGTGACCCTTTAGATATTACGGTAAAAGCCGGTATTGACGTATTGAGTTTCGGAGGAACCAAAAACGGTATGATGTTCGGAGAAGCCGTTATTTTTTTCAATACTTCTGTTTGCCAAAATGTCCCTTATATCCGCAAACAAGCGATGCAGCTTCATTCCAAATCCCGTTTCATTGCTGCCCAATTCTCCGCTCTATTAAAAAACGGACTTTGGCTAAAAACAGCAGCTCACGCCAATCGCATGGCTCAAAAACTGGCAAACGAAGCTTCACTTATTCCCGGAATTAAAATTACTCAAAAAGTGGAAGGCAATGAAATATTCGCCATCATCCCGCGGGATAAAATTGAATGCTTGCAGAAAGAATGTTTCTTTTATATATGGGATGAAGACGCTTCGGAAATCCGCTGGGTATGCTCTTTCGATACCACAGAAAGCGATATCATTGAATTTGTAAATTTACTGAGAGAGAAATTACTCTAATTCTTTCCTCTCTTATATGAAACGCCAGTTTGTTCATACGGAAGACGGAAGTACTACCTTATATGTCCCTGCACTAAATGAACATTATCATTCGATACACGGGGCCATACAGGAGTCCTTACATATTTTTATCCGGGCGGGAATTGAATTTTACCTCCAGACTCATTCCACCGGTTTTCCTTTATCTGAATTGAATATTTTAGAAGCAGGATTCGGAACAGGCTTAAATGCTTATCTTTCGCTTCTGTATGCAGAAAAGCAAAAAATCAGGCTTCAGTACCACAGCCTTGAAAAATATCCCTTAACCTTCGAGGAAATCCAACAACTCAATTATAAAGCACAAGTTCCTGCTAAAAACCCGGATCTATTTGACCGGTTGCATACCTCCCCCTGGGAGACAGAAAACCTGATCAGCCCGTTCTTTCGTTTACACAAATACCAGAAAGATTTTAGGGAAATCAGTTTTGAATCCCGTTTCGACATCGTTTTTTTCGATGCTTTCAACCCGGATATTCAGCCTTATTTATGGACGGAAGAAGTATTCCGGAATTTTCATAAAGCCCTTAAACCGGGAGGGATATTGGTTACCTATTGTGTAAAAGGGAGTGTCAAGCAAGCTCTTCGAAACCTGGGATTTATGTTAAAAAAGCTCCCGGGACCTCCGGGGAAAAGAGAAATATTGAGAGCGCAGAAGGCCGTTTTTGAAAAGAAATAAAGACATGGAAAAGGAAGAAATCAAAGAATTACTGGAGGATAAATACCGGGAATACTGTCGTTCTGATTTTTTTGTAATCACCGATCCCATTCAAATCCCCAAACTGTTTGAACAAAAAGAAGACATTGAAATATCCGGTTTTCTGGCGGCGTCTCTGGCTTGGGGACAACGTCCTACGATTATTCGCAAATGTAAAGAACTTATGCGTCTGATGGATTATGCACCCTACGACTTTATATTAAATGCCCAAGACACAGATTTTGAACGTTTTACAAACTTCAAACACCGTACATTTAACGGCTATGACTGCTGTTATTTTTTACAGGCTTTAGCTCACATTTACCGGACCAAAGGAGGTTTGGAAAAAATCTTTACACAGGCTTACCAGCAACATCAGGATATGTTCCAGGTGTTGCGTTGTTGGTATAACGAATTTACAGCACTTCCAGCCGAAAAAAGAGTACTAAGGCATATTGCAAATGTGGAAAAAGGATCGGCAGCCAAAAGAGTAAACATGTTCCTTCGTTGGATGGTCCGCCGAGATGCCAGTGGCATCGATTTCGGATTGTGGAAATCGATCCCTCCCGCCGCCTTACTGATCCCTTTGGATCTACATACGGGAAATGTAAGCCGCAATTTGGGCCTGCTCCATCGCAAACAAAATGATGCCCAAGCTGTTGCAGAACTGACAGAGCGACTCCGGGAATTTGATCCCGTAGATCCCATCCGCTACGACTTCGCCCTATTCGGCTTAGGTGCTTTTGCCAAGTCAAAGGAAGAAAAGGAGTATTAACGATTCAGCAAGGGATAAGAGTTGAGCTTGTCTGCTGCCCGGCTATAAAGAAAATCTTCCAAAGCTTCTACATAATTCATACGGTGAGCATCACTTCCCACAAAGCTCACCATTCCCGACTTTAATAATTGCCAAGCGATCTTCTCTGTTTCTTTTCCATAAAATCCGGCCAAAGAAAGTAAATTCACTTGTAAAAGACAACCCTTTTTGACCAGATCCTGACATTTCTCCAGAAAATGATTATAATAAAACTTATATCGCTCCGGATGGGCCAATACCGGGACATATCCTTTAGCGCGCAAGAGAAAAATCAAAGACTCCAAATGTATCGACTCCGCCAGAAAACTATTCTCAATCAAGATATATTGCTGATAAAAAGGCAACATCTTTCCTTCTTCCGCCAATTGGAAAACTTCCTCTCCTACCCGATACTCCGCTCCTGCTTCTATAGGCACCTCCGGACAAGCTTTTTTTAAAATTGCCAGAGTCGTTTGGATATCTTCTATACTATTGGGCATAGCCGGATAAGCAACATGAGGCGTCAATGAGAAATGTTCAATTCCTAATTTCCTCATTTTTTCCACCAATTTTACCGCTTCCTCCAAGGTCTTCACCCCATCGTCCAAACCCGGTAAAAGGTGCGCATGCATATCATGCCGATAAGAAAAATATTGTTTACGACTCCCAAACCATCCCATTTACTTCTCTTCTTTGTGTTTTTTGGAATGCTCATGCTTTTCTTCCGAATCATAGCCGTAGCCATAACCGTAACCGTAGCCATAACCATAACCATAACCGTAGCCGTACTTCCCATGTACCATCTTCACTCCGTTCAAAACAATTCCCAAATTATTAATCCGCTTTTCCCGATCTAATTCAGCAACTAATTTTAAGGCTTTCTTATCCAATACATTTGCTCTGACCACGTATACACAAGCATCTGCATATTTACTCAACGTAAATCCATCCGCCAAAACTCCCAGCGGAGGAGTATCCAAAATAATATAAGAAAATTCAGCCTTCAATTTTGTCAATAATTGATGCATTCTTTCCCCAGATACCAATTCCGTCGGATTCGGGGGCACCGTACCGCCGAAGATGGCATATAGATTCTCATCGATCTGTTCTATCACCTTATTCACATCGTCTTCTATTCCGGCCAACCAGGCAGACAAACCTTTCCCCTGTGGTTTCCCAAAGAATTCATTCATTCGGGGATTTCGTAAATCGCATCCCAATACAACGATCTTTTTACCTGCTTTAGCATAAGCAGTAGCCAAATGCGAGGATACCAATGATTTCCCTTCTCCGGGGATAGTAGAAGAAACCATAATCACCGGACAGCCGTCCTTTCGGTTAATCATATAATTCAGATTTTCCCGGATCAGGTGCATGGATTCTTCCAAAGCAAAATTTCCTTTGAATATCTTGACTTTTTCAACCGGTAACTCGGGCAAACTTCCCAAAACCGGAATTTTTACGGCTTTCTCCACATCTTCCAGCCCCCTCACTTTGGAATTGACCATATCTTTCAGGAAAATAATACCGAATGGCACGGCACAACCGACGATCAATCCTACCAGTATAATCAGCATCTTCTTAGGAGATACCGGAGATTTACCGCTACGGGCATCTTCTATAATTTTAGCTGCCGGTACATACATCAGTTTTGCAATTTCCGCTTCTTCCCGTTTTTGCAAGAGGAATAAGAACAAATTTTCTTTCAATTCCTGTTGACGCGCAATAGCCCGGTATTGGCGCTCCTGGGTCGGTACGGAAGTCAACAACTTGTCTACAGACACATTTTCCTGACGCAAACTGTTGATTTTAATTTCCTGACTTTTTTCTACATTCCCGATAGCGATCTGAATATTATTCTTCAAAGCCTTCAACTGGTTACTCAAACTGATCAGTAAGGGGTTGCTTTCATTAGCCGTCATCAACAACTTATTTCTCCGCAACACCATTTCATTATACTGCGTAATACCACTTGCCAAAGTAACGTCTGTCAAACCCAGATTTTCCGGTAACAGGCGGAACTCGTCATTTCCTTTCTGTTCCAAAAAAGCCCGGATACTTTTTACAACAGCCAGTTCCGTCTCTAGTTTCAATAATTCCGCATCCGCAGCTTTTTTCCTCTCCATGACCATAGCTGCATCGGATGTAATATCCGTCAAGCGGTTCTCTTTTTTAAACCGTTCTGCATCGGTTTCAATACTCCCCAATTCCCGGTTGATAACACTCAATCGTTCGTTGATAAATTCGACGGTTTTGGTAGAAACCAACTGTTTATCGGTTACACCGTTATCATTATAAAGACGAATAAGAGCATTGATTAAATCTATCCCTCGGGCCGGAATGGCATCTTTTACTGAAATACTGACAGCATTCGTATTTTTTCCCAGTAAATTGACAGACAAATTAGCATGATAACGATCGGTTGCCGATTCGTAAGAACTCAATTGTACCAATAACTCATCATCCCGGAAAGCTGTATCGACTTTTTCTACGGAGATCTGATAGTCTCCCATCGGAATCGCCTGAGAATATTCGCCTTCATAAATCAGCACTCCTTCCCGATCTTTGATCACCACTTTACCACTTTTATAGGTAGTGATGATCATAGAAGTATCCTGAATATTCTCTGGATGATCAATTAAAATTTTAATCGGAGTAGAAGCATATAAATTGCGGTCTCGGGGAAAACCTTCTTTAATATAACTGATATTTAATTCCAAATCCTTTATCACTTCCCGCATCAGATTTTTGGACTGGAGTTCTACAATTTCATTTTCCACAAACATATCCCCTCCCTGTATAAATCCCAGTTCTTTCATCATCACATTCGTTCCCAGTTCTCCTTTTTTCGAATCACTGATCATCACCTTAGCTTCCACATTATAAATCGGAGTCTGGATCATATAAATATACACAGCTAATGCTATACAGACAGGCACTGCTATGGCAAACCAACGCCAATGAATCAATAATTTAAAAAATAATTCCCTGAAATCAATGCTTTCTTCTTCGTTCCGGGTTAATTGTTCCTGTTCATTTACGTTCATATCGTTATCCTGAAAAATGTAAATCTAACTATTCTAAAATTCTGTTTCTGCCTTCCGATCCGGCTATAAGGTTTTCTATTTCACAATAAGTGCGACAATAGCGACGATTGTCGATATACTGGACACCACATACGTCCAGAAAGTACCCATGTTTCCTCCCACAACTCTTCCTTTGTTAGGTTCTACATAGATGACATCATTTTGTTGCAGATAAAAGAAAGGTGAATCGACAAAATCGGAAGAAGTCAGATCAATGCGGGCAAACTGTTTTTCATTCCCTGATTCCCTGATCAGAAGTACATTTTTCCGTTTTCCGCTAATCTGTAAATCTCCTGCCATTCCCAAGGCATCTAACAAAGAGATACGTTCTGTCGTTACTTTATAACTTCCTGGATTCTTTACTTCTCCCAAAACGGTTACTTTAAAATTGAGAAATTGAATCGTGACAATCGGATTTTTCAAGTAAGTGGATAATTTCTCCTTTAATAATTCCGACAATTGATTCCGGGTAATTCCGTCTACTTTAATACGGCCTAGTACCGGAAAATCGATATATCCCTCTTTATCGACGATATATCCTTGCTGAGCCCCCTGCTGAGAATTCGTGATTTCCCGTCCCAAACCGATCATCGGACTGTTAAAAGGAGTCGCTGCTTCAAAATCGTCACAAGAAACGATAATAGAGAGCAAATCATCCGGATGTATCACGGTCTTATATTCAGACGCAGTCTTAATCCTTTCATTCACCTCTACATCTTGTAAATAAATAACTTTTTTGGAAGACACACAAGAAACCCCTAACAGGCTCAACAACAAGAGAATTACGATATTCCTATATTTTCCCATACGTTTAGTTTTAATGTCGTTTATAAAGTGCAGACTTTCTTCAAAAGCCTCAAAAATTACAGATAATAAAATGATACAGGCCTCTTTCCTCCCATCCCTTTGTTGTTGCCACAATAGAGCAGGCAAATATAATGATAAAAATAGGAAAACTAAAAAAATATTAATTATTTATCCTATCCCTTATCATTTTAGAAATTGCTATCTTTCGGATCTCAGGAATAACTTTTGCCTGCAAAGTCTCATTCCCATTGATTTTTATGGATTTTCATTTCGTCGTATTTTTCCTTAGGACTATGAGGAATGGCCGGATAACCGACAGGTACGACACATAAAGGAAGAATATGATCCGGCAGTCGGATTTCTCTCTTTACCACTGCCATGCGATCCTCATAGGGGTAAGCTGCCGTCCACACGGCCCCCAACTGCAATGCTTCAGCCGCCAGCAAAATATTTTCTGTTGCAGCAGAACAATCCAAATACCAATAAGAAGATTTAGTAGTATCCCCGCATACAACAATTGCCAAAGGGGCTTGTTTCAACATCTTAGCATAAGGTAAAGCTTCTGCCATGGCATCCAATAGGGAACGTTCTGTTACCACAACAAATTCCCAGGGACGCACATCCTTTCCGGTAGGCGCAGCCATACCGGCTTTTAATAATATCTGCACTTTCTCTTCTTCCACCGGCTTTTCCAAATATTTACGTACGCTCTTCCGTGACATAAGATTCTGAATCGCATCCTGAGTCGGGATATTCCCTTCCGGAGGACGACTATTACTACAAGATGTAACCATAATACTGACAATAAATACTATAATTAAAACAGAATTTTTCATTTATTTATACTTTATACCTTTTTACGGAGACTGAAGTTACATTCTCAAATCAAAATTCTCCTCCGCTCTGCCCCTCAAAAAGATTATTTTTTATTTCTTCTTTTGCCATTTTATAGTAAGGCAATCTCTGTTCCAGGTGTTTCCTTACAAAATCGTGGATTTCCTCATCCTTCAAACCACTTACAAGAGGACGTTTTTGTTTTCCCCGAATCAAACGAGCCGTCAAGATGCTGATATCAGTATTCAAAAAAATAGTATGTCCCTGCTGATTCATATATTCCATATTGCCGTTAAAACAAGGAGTGCCTCCTCCCGTAGAGAGTATAAAATCTTCATACAACTCACATACCTCCTGTAAATAGCGGGTTTCTAATTTACGAAATCCTCCCTCGCCTACCCGGGTGAAAATTTCTGCAATACTACATTTTTCCCGATCGATGATATAAGCATCCAGATCAATAAAACGCCTCCCCTGCTCCTTTGCCATAACACGTCCCTTACGAGATTTGCCGCAGGCCATATATCCGACTAAAAAAATTTTCATTCCAACACTGAATAACATTACAGTAATGAGGACGTAAAATCTCCCCTCTCCCCCTTACCTATCATCCTTTTAATCAAATTCCAATTTCATCTGTTCTTCCCCGTCTGCCAGCTCCGAGGGATTGGTCACTTCAAATTCCACCTCCGAATTAATTTCTTTTTCCTCTTCCAACACCAAAGGTTCAATTTCCCGGATTTTTTTTACTTCATAGGTAGTTAATCGCTTTCCCCGAGCCTTATAGGACTTCTCGGCGATAAACTCATCTGCCCGTATCACTTCAGCCGGACGATTTGCATATTTTCCGCCAAAGAAAATCTCAAACTGCGGATGTCTTTCGCAACTCAAGCCCACTAAACAGGAACCAGCCCCTTCTCCGATAAAAGACAATATCTTGGTCGTCTCTTCAAACCGAAAGCGCTTCAAATAATAATATTGTTGCTCGGCATCAAAAAAGACAGCCGACCAAACTTTCCGTTCGTCAAACTTTTCAATAATCAAATATTCCCCGTCGTAATGGTTGGTCAAATCAAAAGAAGAAGTATAATATGTCCCGTTTTTATTGACCACCAATATCCGTTCTTCTCCCTGGAATTCCCCCAGATATTTTCCTCTTTCGTCCGTATTTAAACGAAATACATCTTCATCAAACCAGATTTTCCGCCCTCCGAGAGTAGACACTCCTTTTTGGACAACGCTGATCTTATGCACATCGTTCTTCGATAGTAAATTTCCTTGAGAATCCCGGCCTTTTATGGCGAGATCTGCAAAATCGTACTCAAATACCAGCTTCTTGAGAGTAGGCTTCGGCTTCAAACAGACTTTTACCACTTCGGCTTCCCCGTTCGGATTGGCCGTAAAATAAAGTACCCTGGAACCTGAAGTCCCTTTTGTCAAATTGTATACTTTATCCCGGGTAACTCCCGTTACATTAAACCGTTTGACATAAGAACTTCCGTAACGGCCGTCCCGGTAAATAACGTTATAGATAGTACGCTTGTCGTTTTTCTTAAAAACATTTACATACAATACATCTTTCCCTACAAAGATTTTATCCGCCACCTTGCTCACATAATAACTCCCGTCTTTTTTAAAGACAATCACTTCGTCCATATCGGAACATTCACAGATAAATTCGTCTTTTTTCAAAGCTGTACCGATAAAGCCTTCCTCCCGGTTAATATATAGTTTCTCATTGGCAATAACGACCTTAGCAGCTTCTATATTCTCAAAATTCCGGATTTCCGTCTTCCGTTCCCTCCCTTTTCCGTATTTGGTCTTTATGCGCTTATAATAAGCAATCGTATAAGGAATAATATTTGCGATGTCGTGTTTTACCTGCTTAATCTCCTCTTCCAAACCCTTGATAAAACGCTCTGCTTCTTCGGAATTAAATTTAAGAATCCGTTTCATTTTTATCTCCAGCAAACGCTTGATATCTTCGTCCGTAACCTTCCGCCAAAGCTGAGGTAAAAACGGCTTTAATCTTTCGTGCACATGTGCCAGCACTTTTTGTAAATTCGGACTCTCTTCAAATTTTTTGTCTTTATAAATTCGTTCTTCGATAAAAATCCGTTCCAAAGAAGCAAAATGCCATTCTTCCGACAATTCCGACAAACGAATTTCCAATTCCAACTTCAACAGCGTCACCGTATCGTCTGCCGATTTCCTCAATATCTCGGGAATAGGCATAAAACAAGGTTTTTCATCCTCAATCACACAAGAATTCGGAGAAATGGACAACTCGCAATCTGTAAAAGCATATAAAGCATCTATCGTCTTATCAGAAGAGACTCCGGGTGCCAAATAAATCATAATCTCTACATTACGAGCAGTATTATCATCTATTTTTTTGATTTTAATTTTTCCTTTATCATTTGCTTTGATAATACTATCGATCAATGTAGAAGTGGTCCGTCCATACGGAATTTCCGTAATTTTCAGCACTTTATTATTGTTATCTTTTTCGATTTTGGCCCGGATTTTTACATTCCCTCCCCTTAGTCCATCGTTGTATTTACTGACATCGATCATTCCTCCGGTCGGAAAATCCGGATAAAGTACAAAATTTTCATTTTTTAAATGAGCAATACAAGCATCTACCAATTCATTGAAATTGTGAGGCAAAATCTTAGACGCCAAACCGACAGCAATTCCTTCCACTCCCTGTGCCAATAATAGAGGAAATTTCACCGGAAGAGTCACCGGTTCCCGGTTCCGGCCATCGTACGAAAGTTTCCAATTCGTGGTTTTCGGATTAAACACCACGTCCAAAGCGAATTTAGATAAACGGGCCTCAATGTAACGGGGAGCAGCAGCAGCATCCCCCGTCAGGATATTTCCCCAATTCCCCTGGCAATCAATCAGTAAATCCTTTTGTCCGAGTTGTACCAAAGCATCCCCGATAGAAGCATCCCCGTGCGGATGATATTTCATCGTATTCCCGATAATATTGGCCACTTTATTATAGCGGCCATCATCCATTTCCCGCATCGAATGCAAAATACGCCTTTGTACCGGTTTCAACCCGTCGTCCACATAGGGTACGGCACGTTCTAATATTACATAAGAGGCATAATCCAAAAACCACTTCTGATACATACCGGAAAGATGCTGTATCGACCGTATCTTCCCATTTTCTTCCGGTTTTTCGGATATTCCGTCATTTTCGGACCGATTTTCCTCTTCCTGTAAACCCTCTGTAGGTAACTTCTGTTCGTCTTTACTCTCTTCTTCCCCGATCAAATTCTCCTTATCCATATTCCCTTTATTTTCAATTTATCATTCCTCCCTAAAATTTATTTAAGCTGTATACTGAATGAGAAATCTTCACCTCAATTCATCTTTTTCTATATATAGGTTGTCGATGATAAAATCCTGTCGTTCAGGGGTATTTTTCCCCATATAATAACTCAACACATCTGCAATGGTATCGCCTTTGGTAATTCTCACCGGTTCCAAACGAATATCTTTCCCTATGAAATTCCGGAATTCGTTGGGAGAAATTTCCCCCAAACCTTTAAAACGGGTGATTTCCGGTTTCGGCCCTAATTTTTTTATAGCACTTTCCCGCTCAGCATCGGTATAACAATAAGAAGTTTCCTTTTTATTCCGTACCCGGAACAAAGGCGTCTGCAGAATATAAACGTGTCCGGAACGTACTAAATCCGGGAAAAATTGCAAGAAAAATGTCAGTAACAAAAGCCGTATATGCATACCGTCTACATCGGCATCTGTCGCAATGATCACATTATTATACCGCAAATCTTCCAATCCGTTTTCAATATTTAAAGCCGCCTGTAAAAGATTGAATTCTTCGTTTTCATAGACGACCTTTTTCGTCAATCCATAAGAATTCAGCGGTTTTCCCCTCAAACTAAACACGGCCTGAGTATTCACATCCCGTTCCTTTGTAATAGAACCGCTGGCAGAATCCCCTTCGGTAATAAAAATCGAAGATTCATTTTTCCGTTCGTGAGAGGAATTAAAATGCACCCGGCAATCCCTCAATTTCCGGTTGTGCAAGCTGACCTGTTTAGCTCTTTCCCTGGCAATTTTTTGTACCCCCGACATGGCTTTACGCTCCTTTTCCGTCTCTACAATTTTCCGCAACAATAATTCGGCCGTATCCGGATTCCGGTGCAAATAATTATCCAGCTCCTTCGTTATAAAATCCATAACAAAATTCCGGACCGTAGGGCCTTCCGGAGCTATATCTTTCGACCCCAATTTTGTCTTTGTCTGGGATTCAAACACAGGCTCTTGCACTTTTATGCTGATCGCTCCGATAATGGAAGTCCGTATGTCTGAAATATCAAAATCTTTCTTATAAAAATCCCGTATAGTCTTTCCCAAAGCTTCCCGGAAAGCATTCAAATGCGTTCCCCCCTGTGTCGTATGCTGCCCATTGACAAAAGAATAATATTCCTCCCCATATTGCCGGCCATGCGTCATGGCCATCTCGATATCATTTCCTTTCAGATGAATGATCGGGTAAAGTCCTTCCCCATTCATGTTTTCCGTCAACAGATCATACAATCCCCGTTTGGAAAAAAACTTATGCCCGTTAAATACAATTACCAAACCCGTATTCAAGAACACATAATTTTTAACCATCGCCTCCAGATATTCAGCAATATAAGAATAATTCCCGAATATTTCCTTATCTGCCAAAAAAGTCACCCGTGTTCCATTCGGTTCCTGGGTCGGCTCTATTTCCCGCTCTTCTACAATTTTAGCCCGGTTGTAACGGACATATTTCGTCTCTCCCTCCCGGAAAGATTGTATTTCAAAACTTTCCGACAAAGCATTCACCGCTTTAATACCCACTCCGTTTAAGCCCACAGATTTCTTAAATGCTTCAGAATCATACTTTGCACCTGTATTCATCTTAGAAGAAGCATCCACTAATTTTCCCAAAGGTATACCCCGGCCAAAATCCCGTACCGTTACCTTACGGTCTTCCACCGTTATAACAATTTCCGAACCACATCCCATCGCAAACTCATCGATAGAATTGTCCACCACCTCTTTCACCAAAATATAAATACCGTCGTCCGGGGACGAACCGTCTCCTAATTTTCCTATATACATCCCGGGACGCAAACGGATATGTTCCTGCCAGTCGAGCGTCTTAATCGAATCCTCCGAATAGTTTCCTACCATTTTAAACAGTTTTGGGCAAAAGTAATGATTTTAGCTTAAAAAAAGAATCGGAAAACTGACAGAATTACCCCCAGATACTCAAAGAGATTTTAAAAATCATTAAAATAAATACGCCATTCAAATGTAATTTTTACTGAAAATCTTCAAATGTAAAAAACATTCGAAGATTGAAAGGTTTTCACTTTTAAACGTTTTCATCGCTACATTTTTGTACATTTAAACAAATTTTATACTATATTTGTTCCTCTAATGTGGAAGAATTATTCGAGTTCAGTTTTGTACCTATGAAGATACTTTTAATCTATCTTTCCAGTCTGTTTATAATCTTCCCTATACGTTTATTCGGCCAAGCTGAATTTCCCATGCTTTTACCCAAACCACAAATAATTACATTTCATTCGGACCATTTTTTTATCGGCAGCATCCGATTGGAAACTCCGGTATTAGAACGGGAATGTGAAATGCTTTTGAAAGAAGTCGGGGGAGTTTTGGACGCCCAGGCCGTTCCTGTAATTGAAATTCGTCTGATCAGCCACCTGGAGAAGGTAAAAAATAACCCGGAAGAAGCGTATCGTATTTCGGTTACTTCTCAAAAGATCCTTCTGGAAGCCTTGACAGAAACAGGAGTTTTCCGAGCCCTCCAAACCTTACGACAGTTAAAATCTCCCAAAGGCCCTTATTTTTATGGCTGCTTGGTTACCGACTGGCCGGCTTTCCGGATCCGGGGGTTTATGCACGACACCGGCCGCAGCTATCTTTCCTTTTCAGAACTAAAACGGGAAATAGCCCAGCTTTCCCGTTATAAAATCAATACTTTTCATTGGCACCTGACAGAAAATCAAGCGTGGAGGATAGAAAGTAAAATTTTTCCTCAACTCAACGACAGTGTAAATATGAGCCGCCTCCCAGGCCAGTATTATACCCAGGAAGAAGCCCGGGAACTGGTGCGTTTCTGCAAGCAGCATCATATACTTTTAATTCCTGAAATCGATATGCCGGGACACAGTGAAGCTTTTGTTCGCACTTTCGGTTGCGATATGCAAAGTCCGCAAGGCATGATGATCCTAAAACAATTACTGGATGAAATCTGTACCGTTTTCGACGTTCCTTATCTTCACATCGGTACAGACGAAGTCCGTTTTACCCATCCGGATTTTGTACCCGAAATGGTCAATTATGTCCGTTCAAAAGGGAAAAAAGTAATCTCCTGGAACCCTGGCTGGCCTTATCAGAAAGGCGAAATCGATATGACTCAATTGTGGAGTTATCGGGGAAAAGCCCAAACCGGTATTCCCGCCATTGATTCCCGTTTCCATTATCTGAACCATTATGATGTTTTCGGAGACTTAGTTGCACTCTACAACAGCCGGATATACAATTGCGAAACCGGAAACGAGGACATTGCCGGGGTGATTTTAGCCGTTTGGAACGACCGCTTGGTAGTACCCGAAAAAAATATTCTCCTGGAAAATAATTTTTATCCTTGCCTGTTAGCCATAGCCGAGCGAGCCTGGCTGGGAGGCGGAAGCGAATATTTCGACCAGAATGGTCCCCTTCTTCCTACGGAAGACGACTCTGTTTCCTGTGCTTTCGCCGACTTTGAAAAGCGGCTTCTCTGGCATAAGGAACATTATTTTCAACATTATCCATTTCCTTATGTCCGTCAAACCCAGGTGAAATGGAATATTACAGATGCCTTCCCCAACGCAGGAAATCTGGAAGCATCTTTTCCTCCGGAAAAAAAGCTACGCCAGACCTACTTTTATCAAAATCAATCTTATTCCGTACGAACAGCCAGAGGTGCCGGCATCTACCTCAGGCATGTGTGGGGAGATTTAATACCCGGCTTTATGAAAGAACCCCGGGAAAATCACACGGCTTACGCCTGGACGTGGGTATACTCTCCCCGGAAGCAGGAAACCGGTTTATGGGTAGAATTTCAAAATTACGGGCGTTCAGAAAAGGACCTTCCTCCTCCACAGGGAAAATGGGATTACCGGGGAAGCCGTATCTGGTTAAATGGAACCGAACTGCTCCCTCCCCGCTGGACCAATACCCATACCTCTCCTTCTACCGAAATAGCCCTAGGGAATGAAAACTGTACTGCCCGGCCTCCGCTTTTAGTACATTTAAAAAAAGGTTGGAACAAACTATTTCTAAAATTACCGATCGGAAAATTCTCAACGCCTGAAATCCGCCTTCAGAAATGGATGTTCACCGTAATTTTTGTAACCCCCGATGGACAAAAAGCGACCGAAAATTTGACATATTCTCCTCATAAAATAAAACCTAAAAACAAGAGACAATGAAATATTTATTTTTTATAGTGATTTTTAGCTTTTTGTTTTTTACAACGACATTGGCACAGGAACGAAAACACTCTACCTTTTATGAACAAAGAGCCAGTTTATTTGAAGTTCTCCCGACCGATCCACAAGATATTATATTTTTAGGAAACAGTATCACCAACGGATGTGAATGGGGAGAATTGTTCCAGGACATTCGTATCAAAAACAGAGGTATTAGCGGAGATATAACCACAGGGATATACGATCGGCTGGATCCCATTCTAAAAGGCCGGCCGGCTAAGTTATTCTTACTTATCGGGATCAACGACCTAGCCAAAGGCATCCCAGCCGATACAATTGCACAAAATATCCGGAAGATTCTTCAAAAAATACGCCGGGATTCTCCCGCAACAAAACTCTACCTCCAAAGTGTACTCCCCGTAAATGACTGTTACGGAAAATTCAAAGACCATACCTCAAAAGGAAAGGCTGCTAAAGATCTCAACGCGTCCCTCCGTCTCATAGCCGAGGAAAATCAGGCCACTTATATCGATTTATGGTCTCATTTTGTCGATCCGGTTTCCGGAAAAATGAACCCGGTATATACCAACGACGGACTGCATCTTTTAGGGAAAGGCTATTTATTGTGGCGTGAAATTATATTACCTTATCTACAGGAAAAATGAAAGTATATTTATACCTCTGGATTACTTTACTCATTCCCGTCCTTGTTTCTGCAAAAGAAAAAATAAAAGTCGCCTGTGTAGGCAATAGTGTCACTTACGGTTATTTGTTACCCGAGCGGGAAAAAAATGCTTACCCCGTTCAGCTACAAAAATTGCTGGGAGAAAATTATATCGTTAAAAATTTCGGAAAAAGCGGGGCCACTCTCCTCAAAATGGGTCACCGGCCTTATACCGACCAGCCGGAATACCAGCAAGCCCTCGACTTTGCAGCAGAACGAGTAGTGATACACCTGGGATTAAACGATACCGACCCGAGAAACTGGCCTCATTACCGGGATAATTTTATAAAAGATTATACAGAGCTGATCGCCTCGTTTAAAGCGGCCAATCCCCAATGCAAAATCTGGATCTGCCGTTTAACCCCTATAGGCGACCGCCATCCCCGTTTCCGCTCAGGAACCCGTGATTGGCACGCTGAAATTCAAAAAGAAATCGAAAAAATAGCCGTCCATACAGAAGTGGGTCTGATCGACCTGGAAGAACCGCTCTATCACCGGCCCGATCTCTTTCCGGACGCTCTGCATCCGGATCCGGAAGGGGCCGGCCTTTTAGCGCAAACGGTATATTCAGCCCTGACGGGAGATTACGGAGGACTTCAACTACCCCTCCTCTATTCCGACAATATGATATTACAACGAAATAAGCCTTTACTCCTCTCTGGGAAAGCCGATAAAGGAGAAAAAATCCGGGTAAAAATCGCCGGGCAACAACAAACGACTTGCTCTGGAGAGAACGGGAAATGGGAAGTGACTTTTCCGCCATTCGAAGCCGGGGGACCTTATACCCTGGAAATCCGGACGTCCCGGCAAAAACAAATCTATCACAATGTCTGGATAGGGGAGGTATGGGTATGTTCAGGCCAATCCAACATGGCTTTTCCCTTAAAACAGTGTGCAACAGCACAGTCAGCATTCCGTCAGGCCTGGCAACCGCAAATCCGGCTCTTCCATATGCAACCTTACGAGGAAACCAATGCCGTGGAATGGCGGCCTTCTTTTCTGGATTCCCTCAACAGATTGCAGTATTACCGTACCACAGGCTGGACGGAAACAGATACCGCCACAATCGGCGATTTTTCTGCCATTGCCTACTACTTCGGAAAAATGCTAAACGACAGCTTAAATGTACCTGTCGGACTCATTTTAAACGCAATCGGCGGGTCTCCCTGCGAAGCCTGGATAGACCGGCGAACGCTGGAATATGATCTTCCCGACATTCTACAGGACTGGAAGCACAATGACATGATTCAGGACTGGGTACGCCAACGGGCCGGACAGAATATCCGGCAAGCAAACCGGAAGGAGCAGCGCCATCCCTATGAACCCTGCTATCTCTTTGAGGCCGGTATACTTCCCCTGGAGCACTATCCGATCGCCGGAATCATTTGGTATCAAGGCGAATCAAATGCCCATCATACGGAACTTGCAGAACAACTATTCCCGATGCTGGTAAACAGCTGGCGGCACTATTGGCAATCTCCCCGTCTTCCCTTCTATTATGTACAACTGTCCAGTCTTAACAGACCTTCCTGGCCCCGATTCCGGGACAGCCAGCGACGTATGCTTCAAACAATTCCCTATACAGGCATGGCAGTCTCTTCCGACCGGGGAGACTCTCTGGACGTACATCCGCGCTATAAAAAAGAAATAGGGGAACGTCTGGGACGCTGGGCCCTGGCCAATAACTATGGTAAATCCATTACCCCTTCCGGTCCTTTATTCCGGTCTGTCCGTTTTCACAACAAGCAGGCCATATTGGAATTTGATTACGGTCACCATTTAAAGACCTCCGACGGACAAGCTCTCCGCTGTTTCGAAATAGCCGGTCCGGACGGATTATTTTATCCGGCCAAAGCCTTTATTGAAGATGACAGGGTTATCGTTACCTCTCCCAAGGTGACGGCTCCTTGTGTTGTCAGATATGCTTGGCAACCTTTTACCCGTGCCAATCTTGTCAACGGAGATAATCTGCCGGCTTCGACATTCCGTACGGATCTATAAAACAGAAAGACAGAAAAATAAAAACGGTTGATTCTCCCAAAAACCTTCGTCAGTTTTAGTGTATTCACCCGGCTAAAATCCGATTTACTCCTATAAATAAGCATTGATTCCCTCAAAAAATTCCATTTTTCCCCTTATCTAGGGACCGGGGAATCCGTATCCACAAGCAAAAAACAATTTACAAACAAACAGAATATAAAAACGAAACAGCTTTTACTCTACGTCGTTTATGTCCAATAAATTATTGAGTATAGCAAAAACGGTTAAACCGGCGACCGACTTAATCCCGGTCTTCCGGCTAATATTTTTTCGATGAGAAATAACAGTATGAATGGAAATATGGTGCTGTTCGGCGATTTCCTTATTTATCATTCCTTTCGCCACACTGACTAATATTTCTTTCTCCCGCTCCGACAATTCATTCCCTTCCGGTACATCCTGCCGGGGAGTTACCGTTTCCATAACTTGCAATAACTTTCGGACGATCTTCGCCCGTTCGTCTTCTATATCGATAACAGCCCGGTAATGTCTCAGCGTTTCCGGTTCCACATACTGATAAACCAGTGCAACAAGCGGTACATTTCCTAAAAACAAATCTTCAACGCAATGTCTGTATTTAAAATCTACAATCAAAGGATTCAAAATAATTAAATCCGGTCGTAAATCATTGATATGCTCTGTAGAATGACAGCAATCGGCAAAAACGGCAACCACCTCCAATTCTCTTTCCCCTTTGATCAATTCCTGTATACCAGCCGTTATGATAGCAGAAGGCTCAATGAGGACAATCCGATAATGTTTTCTACTTACCATAATTCTGTTCTAATTTCTGAACCAACGGAATCAAGACTTTATCTTCAATAAATGTATGTTTTCTCAAATCTTCCTCCAAGGAAAAAATATTGAATAAAATAGCAGTACGTTCTTTTTGTGAGGAATCAGCCGGCCAATATTTAATAAAAATGTTTTTCAGGTCGCTGAGCTTATCATCGATATTACTGTGATTCTGCTCAAATATCTCAATTTCATATCCAGTCGCCTTTTTACCTACCCCGATACTTTGAATATAAGGAAATACCGTTTTCTCTTCATATTCAAAATGATTAATTACCTCGTTCTTATATTCTTCAAAAAAACGATTCAGTATTTTTTGATGGGCCAGATCAGAATTCGCCGACATTATTTTTAACTGATCCTGTATACGCTGAATCCGATCGTCCAGATAATAAGAATGGGAATGCCGCAAATAAGCAAGCAACTGATCGATTTCAGTCTGGTCGATTTCCTCCTTCCGGGGAGAATAATTCTCAAAAGCATAGATATTACAGATCATGATAAACAATTGGGAAGAGACCCCCACACGGGCACAACATTCCTCGGCCGTCTGATCCCTGAATCCTAAATTCAAACCGAAACGCGGTAGTAATAAAAGTAACTTATAATCCAAATGAATTAAATCGGCCAACTTCATACCGGAAGTAAAAAAGGAAGAGTTCTTTGTCATTTCTTTTTTATTGCAAATATCGGGAATAATATAATTCTTGTCAAACTTACTCCTGATTACTGTGTTAATAAACTTTACAAAAGTAAGAGACAAAAGAATGGATTACAATCCCCAAAAATGGTGAATTTTGACAAATATTAAAATCGGTTACGGGTAAGTATAAAAAATAGGAAAGAATAAATATCGGAAAATGCGTAAAAAGCAAACGGGCAAATGTACAAGAACTTTCATGAAACTGCACAAAAAAGTTTTTAGACCGGCTAAGGGTTTTATACACCGGATCGGGAAAGTAGGGCAGACTTCTGATTGGTGAATCTGAGTTCTGATAAATAAACAGAAATCAAGAACTTTCGTTCCACCAATCAGTGCTGCGTCAATCCCTTCCTAAAGGAACCTTACTTTTCAAAGGGTAAAACTTTCCTTTTAGAATAGACTCTTTTAAAAGAACATCTTATTTATCCCTGCGTTTGCGGGGTTTATCCTTTGGGGAGGCCGGATAATTACTCCATTGTATATCTTTAGTAGGAGTTGCCGAATTCACTTCTTCACTTCTCACCCGGCTCAACTCCCGATCGTCCTTTTCGACAGATTCCAATGTCCTGTCGGTTCCTTTGGGGTCAATATCCTGTAATCCGTTTGTCGATTCCACATGTTCCTTCGGATCATTTATATATTGCCAGGTCTCTTTGAACTGAGTGCTGGCCCCCTCATTCCAAGGACCACGGGCATCTTCTCCTGCCGAATTATTATAATACAAATTACTATACCGCGGGTCACTTTGCAAAACACCCGGAGGGAAATTCGGTCTGATGGTCTCCAAAGCCGCTTCAAACTGCTGGAAATGGGCCACTTCCCGGGTCATCAAAAAATTCAGAGTAGCGATCACGTCCGGATCATCCGTAAATTTAAGCAAATATTCATAGACAATTTTTGCCCGGGATTCTGCCGCAATATTAGAACGTAAATCAACTGTCAAATCTCCGTCGGCGTTGACATAAGTAGCAGACCAGGGATTTCCGTTACTGTCGGTAAGCATAGGTCCACCGCCGGAAAGCACGACAAAATGCGGATTAAAAATAGCCTCATGTATAAAATTTTCTTTAGAAGCTTTTCCGTCCAACATTTTCATAGTTTCCGTACGATCTGCTGCATTTTTCAATTCTCCGTTTACTCCGGTCAGCAACATTTGTATGGTAGCTCCGACAATTTCCAGGTGTCCCATTTCTTCTGTTGCAATATCCATTAACATGTCATACTTATCAGGATAAGGGTCTCTACAACAAAATGCCTGTACAAAATACTGCATAGAAGCTTTCAACTCTCCGTTACCTCCACCGAATTGTTCCAGTAGTAAACGTGCAAAGCGTGGATCCGGCTTGGATACACGTGCATTAAATTGTAATTCTTTTGAATGATAAAACATAATATTCAGATTTAGGTTAATAATTCTCCTCCTCCATAATCCCTCCCCCCTCTAAAGGTTTTTCGTGTATTTTCCATCAAAGTGGCTAGTAGATTTCGGAATTTTTCAGATAGTTCTTTAAATTCCAATTTACCCTATACATACGCAACTTTAGACCATTGTGTTCCAATAATTTATGAAACACCAACTATTTTTCCAGTGTTTTTATACTGTTTAATAATAAGAAACGATTGGGAAATAAACCGGCATCAATCCTCCTTTTCCAGGTATTCTTCTTTAAATATCTGGACGCACAAAGCAAATATGGCCAATAATAAGGGACCGAAAATAACTCCCATAAAACCGAACAAAGCCAACCCGATAATGACGCCAAAAATGGTTATTAAAGGATGAGTATCCGCCATCTTTTTTTGTAAAATAGAACGAACCAAATTATCGACATTCGAAACCACAACCAAAGCATATACAGACAATCCGATAGCATTTCCCCAATGCCCCGTAGCCCCTAAATACAAAGCCAGAGGGAGCCAAACAATGGCAGTTCCGATAACCGGAATAATGGTTGCAAAGCAGGACACTACGCCCCACAATACAGGCGCCGGTGCTCCAAAAATCATATACCCGATAGTGGCAGCAGCACCTTGTATAATAGCTAACAAAGGCACACCAATTGCATTCGATTTGACAACCATATGAAATTCCCGCAAAATATCTTTTTTATTCCGCCGGTTAAAAGGAAGTAAATCATTGACATAATTCTCCATCTTCTTTCCCCCGATCAGCATAAAATAGAGTACGAAAAGTAAAACCAATACATTGATGGCGAAACTGGTAATACTTCCCATCAGTACTTGCCCAATCCGGGGCAAAAGAGCAAATATGGAATTTATATTCGCCTTACTCAATAAATTATATCCCGTCTTTTCCTGTATCAAATTCGCTACATTCGTTACCGGATCGATAATACTGCGGGGATTCAGATTCGCATCCTGGAATTTATTTACAAACATCCAGATAATCAAGGCCAAAGGAATCAGAAAACACAGAATGGTTTCGATTAATATCAGGATAGCGGCTATGCTTCTCCTGATGTGTTTTCTGTCGGTAAGATAGATCATATGTTCCCGTAAAAGGATATAGACAGTCATCGCTCCTAAAATACCCCCCAAAAAAGGAGTAATCTTCAGGAAGATCAATACTCCCAGAAGCAATATGATAACAATAAGTGAATATTTCCAATATTGCTCTTTTAGGCTCATAGACTTATTTTCAATTTATCGAACGCTATGAAACATAAACGACAAAAAACAGGAAAAGATTATATTTTTGCAATTTTTATACCCCTCCTTCTTTAATTTTTTAAGATAAGGCAGGGCTTCTAAAGAAAAAGCCATAGGGATATGGCTTCCTATGGCTTTTTACGCGCATCAATAATCGAGAATCAATAAAACCAGTTGTTTAATTATTGACAAAAATAAAATACAATCTCTCTCCCGTCAATCCCTATTTATCGGGAAAAACAAACTTTTCCCGATAAAAAGGTTATTATTTCATTTTTTGGAAAAACGATACGGTCAGTTAACATCACATCCTTCCCCGCTACAATGTCCTTCAGGAGTCTCAAATTCAAGGGTTGCATGAGCTACTCCTTCTTGCCGGAGTTTTGATTTAATCTCGCATTTTAGAGATTCCATTTGCTCCATATTTCCGACGACGACATGCACGGTCAAAGCCGTCTCCGTCGTACTCAATGCCCAAATATGCATATGATGTATGCTTTTCACTCCGGCAATCGAAGTGATTACCTGTCCAATATGTTTATAATCCGTTCCAATCGGGACCCCATCCAAAGAAAGCCGTAAGCTTCCTTTTAGCAATCCCCAAGTGGAATATACGATGATTCCTACTATGCCTATTCCAATCAAAGGGTCAATAATATACCAACCTGTATACTGGATAAGAATACCCGAAACGACAACTCCTATTGAAACTAAAGCATCCGCCGCCATATGAAGATAAGCTCCTTTTACATTCAAATCTTTCTCTTTGTCCCGCATAAAAAGCCAGGCCGTCACAGCATTGATGATCACCCCCGCTCCTGCTACCCAAGCTACAGCGTCTCCATCCACCGGACGAGGATGAAATAACTTGTCTATACTCTCTCCCAGAATAAACCCGACGGCAATCAACAGAATCACAGCATTCAGTAAAGATACCAATATGGTACTTTTTTTATACCCGTATGTATATCGGGTATTGGAATGAACTTTTGCTAAACGAAAAGCCAGCATCGCCAACACTAAGCTTGCAACATCCCCTAAATTATGCCCCGCATCAGAAATCAATCCCAGCGAATCGTACCAAAAACCAGCAATAAATTCAACGACGACAAACCCGGCATTCAAAACGATACCTATAATAAAAGCCTTATTTAAAGAAGTCATCTCATGAGAATGATGTTCATGCTTATGCTCGTGTGCCATAATCTTTGTTTTAATTATCCGGAACAAAATAAAACGGTTCTAAAGCCAGAACGACAATAAAGAGGCAGACTTTATCCTACACTCCCTATCTTTCTATTTCCTCCGTATTCTTTTTTATAATGATTATTCAAAGTCTACTCCTCCCTTTTAGAATATACCAGTAAAAATATACGTAATCCCTCCAAAAAACAATCCCCTAAAGTTATGAATTTATCTTAAAATTCCCTTGTCAAGAAAATACTACCCGAAGAAAATTATTCAAAAATTTCCGGACAAAGATTTACTTCAGAACGTGTAAAAATACCGCTGATCAGCATCCAATAATCAGGCCATTCCTCCGTATTACTCCATTTCAACGGAACCTGCAATAATTCTTCTGCCGTACGACTTAAATCAAATCCCAAAGCTTCGAGAGAAGGACGTATCCACTCCGGATGACAGCAGGGTAATCTCCAAATTTTCCTGCATTGGCCTTCCGGACATAAATGACAAGTACCGGCATAAAAAGCCCGGCTACCCGGATATACAATTTCTAAATTCCGCAAACAGGGATCTAGTTTGGCCCTTACTTCTTTCAACAACTGCCAGACGGTGATTTGTTTTTCCTGTCCGGATGCAGCATTTTGCTTCCCCTCCAGCAGCGGAACGATCTGCGTGCCAATCAGAGAAACAAATTCATAGGTCTGCAATCCGGCAGCCAGGTCTTTTTCATAAGGGGGACAAACCCAACAGTTATCGTAACGGTTGCATTCCTTACAAAAGGCCTCAAATTTTTCCACATTCCGATATTCCCTGACATAATCCGCAGCCCTAAGCCTATAAAAATGATAGGTAAGCGTATAACTCATTCCTTCCATTTGATCATTCAGTAATATTTTTATGCCTCTTTGCAGCTTGGATGACCAAAATGGAAAAATAGGTAAAAGGATGTTTCAGAATTTCTGCATATACAGAAGTTATGTATTCTGCTGCAGTTCCGACCTGCTCAAAATAGAAATAATGTTCCTCCGGATGATGTGCCATATAGGAACGTACAATTTCTTCCCCCAAAGGTACTTTCATGATAACCACCGTATAACCGCGATTCAAAGCAGACTCTAGTTCTTCTGCCGAAACATCTCCAGGGATCACCAGCATCCGTTCCCGCTGTTTTACAATATGTAATCCGACAGAAGCTCCCGCCGCAATAAAGGCAGGTACACCTGCAATCATTTCTACCGATATGCCAAGTCGTTGTAATTTTTCGAAAATATAATGAGCTGAAGAATAAAAACAAGCATCTCCCTCGGCAGTTAGGCTCACCTTCTGTCCCGCCCCCGCACATTCTGCCATTTCCTTACAGATTTCGTCGTAAACTTTATTGACAGCCGTCCGGTCGGTTGACATAGGTACTAAAAAAAGGCGGATTTTTGCTGTATTTATCCCTAAAGCTTCCAGAATACGAGCAGCTTTTGATTCTCTCTCCTCTTTCCCCCGAAGGGTAGCCGGACAAAAAATGACATCTGCTGCCTGTAGAGTTTTTAATGCTTTTACAGTGATCAGTTCCGGTTCTCCCGGTCCCAAAGAAACCCCAGTGATCTTTCCATTCATAAATTGCAATATTAATAGATTCCATTCCTCCGCAAAAATCAGAAAAAAATAAAAGCAGTCAAAATATTAATGCTATCTTTGCGCATGCGTCGGTACTTTCCTGAAGGAAAGATAAGGGAATCCTGTGAGAATCCGGAACTGTCCCCGCAGCTGTAATGTCTTTATCGCCTAAAAGCGGATTTTTTCAAAAACATCCACTGAAGTCAATAGCTTTGGGAAGGAGAAAAAATGACAAGTCAGAAAACCTGCCGATACGAAAATGGAGTATTAATTAATCTTTCGGAGGAAAAGAAAATGAAGTGTATTTTTATTTCTCTTCTATTATTATGCAGTAGTTTGTTTGTCTGCTGTCATTCCCAATCTCCTAAACAATCGGCCGCTACGGAAACCTTCCCTCCGGAAATTTCTGTCCGGCAGGCGGACATTCGCTATGCAGAAGGTTTTAAATTGGATTACCGGCAAGGCTATATTCTATTGCGTATTCAGGATCCTCAATCTCCGAACAGCTCGGAATATTGCTTCGCTCTCCGGCAAAAAGGAACGACGCCCCCCATTCCGACAGGGGTAACGCCTCTCGACCTTCCGATAAACCGGTTTATTTGCATGACATCTTTACAACTTTCCAATTTTATCCGCCTGAAGGCCACAGAGAAAGTCGTAGGGATCAGTAGTACCCGATTTCTGAAAAATAAAAAAATCCGCCAACAGATGGCTGAAGGCAAAACTCAAAAGATCGGTATCGAAGGAAACTTCGATCCGGAAATTATCATGAGCCTGGCCCCGGATGTGATTCTGATCTCTCCTTTTAAACAAGGCGGATATGATGCGATGAAAGAAGTGGACATCCCCCTTATCCCCCATCTGGGCTATAAAGAAACGACACCTTTAGGACAAGCTGAATGGATCAAACTCATCGGCCTATTGACCGGCAAAGAAAAAGAAGCCAGTGAAATTTTTAACGGCATCGAGAACCGGTACAATACCTTGAAAAAACGGACCGCTAACCTCCAAAGCCGGCCGGTCGTTCTGAGCGGAGAAATACATGGAGGGACCTGGTATGCCGTAGGAGGACGCAGTTTTCTAGCTCAGGTTTTTCAGGATGCCGGAGCCGACTACTTTTTGAAAGACGATCTCCGTTCCGGAGGCATACACCTGGATTTTGAAACAGTATATAATCAAGCAGACCGGGCAGATTACTGGCGGATCCTAAACAGTTTTCCCGGTAATTATTCTTATGAAGCCTTGAAAGCCCAGGACGCACGGTATGCAGATTTCCGGGCTTTCCGGCAGAAAGGTGTCATTTACTGCAATATGCGGGAAAAAGCTTATTACGAAGAAATGCCGATGGAACCGGATGTGCTGCTCTCCGATTTTATAAAAGTATTTCATCCGGAATTATTACCCGATTATACTCCCGTTTATTACAATTTATTAAAAGAATAATCTGCCATGAGGTATCCGGGTAAAAATAGCATAGGAATTTTTTTAATTACCTTTTCTATCCTTCTCCTTTTATTTTTGAATTTAGTATGGGGATCGGTATCCATTCCTCTTTCTTCTATCGGAAATATCCTCCTGGATAGAGGTAACGAACCGGAGTCCTGGCAAAATATCATTTGGAAATCCCGTTTTCCTCAAGCCCTGACGGCCCTGGTAGCAGGAGCCGGCTTATCCATCAGCGGTTTGCAAATGCAAACTGTTTTCCATAATCCGTTAGCAGGTCCTTCCGTACTCGGCATCAGTTCCGGCGCAAGCCTGGGAGTCGCTTTTGTCGTATTATTTTCAGGCAGCATAGGAGGCGTCGCCCTTAGTCGTCTGGGCTTTATCGGGGAAGTTGCCCTCTCGGTCGCAGCCATCGCAGGAGCCTTAGCCGTTATGTCCCTCATCGTTTTCGCTTCCCGAAAAATAAAAGGGAATGTTACCCTATTGATTGTCGGAGTGATGATCGGTTACATTGCCAACGCCGTAATAGGAGTGCTAAAATTTTTCAGTGTGGAAGAAGATATCAAAGCTTACGTAATCTGGGGCCTGGGAAGTTTTTCCCGCGTATCCGGCAATCAAATGACGCTTTTCGTCAGTCTGATGCTCGTTCTGATCCCTCTTTCTTTCTTACTTGTAAAAACATTAAATCTGTTATTATTGGGTGAAGGATACGCCCGGAATCTGGGACTAAATATCAAACGGGCCCGTATAGAAGTCATTGCCTGCTCCGGCGTTCTGACCGCAATTGTAACAGCCTATTGCGGTCCCATCATCTTTTTAGGACTGGCAGTTCCCCATCTCTGCCGTGCGATTTTCCAAACCTCCGACCATCGCATGCTGATGCCGGCAAGTATGTCATTGGGAGCAGCCCTGGCTTTGCTCTGTAATCTCATTGCCCGTATGCCCGGTTTCGAAGGAGCCCTCCCGGTAAATTCCGTCACTGCCCTGATCGGAGCTCCGGTGGTGGCCTCTGTTTTATTCCGTAAACGTAAAAATGAATGGAATGAATAAACAAGCTACCCTATCTATACGGGACCTTTCTATCGGTTACAAAACGAAAGGAAATCAGAAAATTGTCGCCCAGCATCTCAATTCTGTCATCTACAATCAGGAACTGACTTGTCTACTCGGAGCAAACGGCGTCGGAAAATCTACCCTTCTCCGCACCCTTTCTGCATTTCAGCCGAAATTAGCAGGAACAATCGATTTACTGGGAAAAGAAGTAAGCAGTTACTCTGACAAAGAACTCTCTACCTTATTGGGTATCGTTCTGACCGAAAAATGTGACATCCGCAATATGAGCGTAACGGAATTAGTAGGTATGGGCCGTAGTCCTTATACCGGATTTTGGGGAAAACTCAGTTCAGCCGATAAGCAAATCGTTGCCAACGCTATTGACACGGTAAACATCCGCCCCTTGGCCCACCGCCTGACCCATACGCTAAGCGATGGCGAACGACAGAAGGTAATGATTGCCAAAGCACTAGCACAACAAACTCCCATTATCATCCTGGACGAACCCACTGCCTTCCTGGATTTTCCCAGCAAAGTAGAAATCATGCAATTGCTTCACCGGCTTTCCCGTGAATCCCATAAAACAATTTTTCTTTCCACACACGATTTAGAATTGGCCCTTCAAATCGCTGATAAGATCTGGCTTATGGACAAAGTAAACGGACTGACCACAGGTACCCCTGAAGATTTAGCCCTGAACGGACACCTGAGCCATTTCTTTGCCCGCAAAGGAATTACTTTCGATTTAGAAACCGGCCTTTTCCGCATCACGAATCACTACCGCTACAAAATCCGGCTGACCGGACACGGACAAAAATACGCCATGGCCCGCAAAGCTTTACAACGGAACGAAATTCTGGCAGACCGAAAAGTAGAATCAGAAGTAGTAATCGAAACCGGTAATCTGCAAAGTCCTGAATTTATACTACATTTTCCTCAACAACCTCCCCGCATCGTAACGACTATAGCAGACTTGTTAAAACAAGTGGGAGAATATTTAAAAACAAAACATTGAACAGGACATTTTCCGGAAATATTTATAAAAGAAGGATCCGTGAATACGCTTTTGCCTGAAAACAGAGGTCGGATAATAAGGTACAAACACTCCTCTCTTTAAAGGAATATAAAACAGTAAAGCCCCCAGGAAAAACAAGAGGCCCCTCTCTAAAGTTAAAAGATTGTTTTAAAATTAATTAAAACAATCTTTTATAAAAATTCAATTTCTTTACTCGGCAGCAATCGGAGTATAAACGCGCGTGCCCAGTTCTTTATCCAAAGTATATATACCGAAACCATTGTCTTTAATCATCCGGAGAGCATCGATAATTCCCTGTGCAGCAGCTTCTTCTTCCACTTGCTCGTCCACAAACCACTTCAACATGGACTGAGTGGCATAATCCTTCTCTTCGGTCGCTAAGGAATAAAGATCATTGATTAAGGCCGTTACTTTCATTTCGTGAGCCAATGTATCCTCAAAAGCTTTTAAAGGCGACTCCCATTGAGTATTTACTTCAGCAATCGGCTTTAATTCCGGACGTCCGCCCCTTGAAATCAAATAATTGAATAATTTCATGGCATGATCTTGCTCTTCCCTAAACTGTATATGCATCCAGTTTGCAAAACCCGGCTGACCTTTTACTGCAAAATCTGCAGACATCGATAAATACAAATAAGCTGACCAAAATTCAGCATTGATTTGCTCATTTAAAGCATTTTCCAATTTTTTACTTAACATTTTCTTTTTATTTAGATTATTAAAATTTTAAAGCCATACCACAACTGCAATGTTAACAAGAATTGGAAAAATTTGCAAAACAAATAAAATATTTTCAAGCTAATTCCTTCCTCTCCATAAGAAACAGAGAGTTTAAACTTATCCTAAAAATTTGAGAGGGATAAAGAGAAAAAGCGGGAATATATCCGGAAATATAGGACAGGATTCAGGGAAACAGACTATCAGGACTAAGTAATCCTTCACTCGTCTCCGGAATTAAGATAATTTCCAGGCTACCGTTTTTAAATACAGGGGCACACACCTCTTGACATTTTCGGACCAATAATTCGAAAAACGGATGATTCTGGGGTAACAAAGACCAGAGCTCCCGGGCTAAAGTGATCTGCTTAACCTTTTCCCAAACGGCTTCCTCAACTCCGGACTCCTGCATCAGCGTGACAATAAAATCACGGTTCATCAGAACATGACGACTATGAGTATCCTGATGTCCTTCAGCCAATTTGACAGCCTTTCCAATCATTATGCCCATAGTGATGCGACTTATACCTTCCTCTTCCGCTATTTTTAAAGTCTCCCCGATATAATTTCCGTAATGGACAAAAGCCTGTGGAGATAATTCCGAAAAACGTTCTCTTACTATCCGTTCACTTTTAGCTCCGGAATTAATCACAATATGTTTGTATCCCAATGCTCCGGCTACCTGGATTTCTTTCCGGATAGTAGCCACAAAAGCTTCAGCAGAAAAAGGCTTGACAACACCGGAAGTCCCGATAATCGAAATTCCGCCTTCTATCCCTAATTTGGGATTAAACGTTTTCAATGCCAATTCTTTTCCCCCGGGCACAGTGAGCATAATATCTATACCTTGGGAAATTTTATAAAAAGACTGTAATTTCCGCAACTCTTCCTCCATCATCCGGCGGGGAACCGGATTAATGGCCGGAGCCCCGATTTCCAATCCCAATCCGGGTAAAGTTACAACTCCTACCCCCTCGCCCGGTAAAAACCGGAGCTCATGGGTGGTATTAAAATTTACGGTAGCACGTATTTCGCATCCGTTGGTGATATCGGGATCATCCCCTGCATCTTTCACAACGGAATAAGTGACCCGCCCTTCTTCCCTGCTGACAAGCCCCACCGGCAACTCCATCTCTTCCCCGCAAGGCAGGACAAACCGGCAATTTCGTAAAACCGTTCCGGAGACCAGCGTTATGAAAGCAGCCTTAGCCGCAGCACAGGCACAACTACCCGTTGTATAACCTGTTCTCAAAGGGAAAAAGCCAGGTAATAAACGTTCCAACTGATGGCGGAAGCCATTCTCTCCCCTCACCGTATAAAAAGCCTCCGGTACAGGCGGTCGTTTTAATACAATAACCGGTATTCTTTTTTCTACAGCAGCCTTCACTTTCTCTTCAAAATAACCGGAAGTACCACTTTCTTTCGTCACTATGGCATCCGGACGGATACGCTCTATCAACTTTTCAATCCCTTCGCCTTCTTCATAATACAATAATTTTTCCCGTGGGAAACCATATTTTTCTGCCAAAGGTAAAGACTGTTCCCGGTCCAATACCCGAAACCAACAATTATGCCGGCACCAGTAGGACTTTAAACGAGGAATGGTTTGTACCCCCGTCAAAGCCAACAGATTGCGTATATTCTGTTCACAGAGATAATCGACTATCTCCTCCCAGGATTCACACCAGATGAAAGCCGTATCCCGGGCAGGATATGTCCGCTCATAACGGATAACAGGTACACCCAGTTCCACAGCTGCCTGCTTGATATTTTCCCGAAGCTGCACAGCAAAAGGATGGGCGGCATCCACCAATAAGCCGACTCCTTTTTCCCGGCAAAAAGCTACTATCCCGGCAGCATCCATACCTCCGGAAAGGCGTTCTGCATAGTTACTTTCCAGCCGCTGCCGGTCGCCTTTCGTCGAGTAATAATATTTTTTCCCGGCTCCGTCCAGTAATTGCACAACTTTTCGTCCCTCTGTCGTTCCTCCGAATACTAAAATCACCTCTTATCGATTAAACTTTTTTCGAAAATATCTCTGACAAAACGAAACTAACAACTTTCTTCTTTTCTCTTCCGAAACAGATGGGTAAAATGCCCGGAATAAAGTTTAGACAAACCGCTTCGGTTGCCGACAGCCTCTCCCACGACAATTAATGTCGTCAAAGTAAGTTGCTTTTCTTTTATTATCGCTGCCAAATCCTCCAATTTTCCCCGGAATATTTTCTCATCTTTCCAGGTCAAATGATAGCAAACCGCAACGGGAGTTTCCGGCGGATAATGCTGCATCAACTCGCTCTGAACCTCTTCGGCAATAGAAGCACTCAGGAAGATACACATTGTACTTTGAGAACGGGCCAGCAAATGCAATTTTTCTTTCTCCGGCATAGGAGTGCGTCCCTCTCCCCTCGTTAAAATAATCGTCTGGGTCTTTTCCGGAATGGTAAACTGAGAATGTAATGCTGCTGCTGCTGCTAAAAAAGAAGAAATTCCCGGCGTAATATGATAACGCATTCCATAGCGGTCAAAAAACGCCATCTGCTCCTGAATAGCACCATAAATACAAGGGTCCCCGGTATGTAAACGCACCACAAACAAGCCTTTATCGTAAAATTCTTTCATCAGGGCAAATTGTTCCTCTAAGGTCAGAGAAGCCGAACTACGCACTGTGGCTCCGGCCTTTGCGTAATAAGTCAACTCAACAGGCACCAAACTACCAGCATATAAAATCAAATCCGCCCGTTCTAACATCTGTTTCCCTCTTACAGAAATCAATTCGGGATCGCCCGGACCAGCTCCGACAATTTCGATAAAACCACCCCTCTCGGCTACTTTATCCAAAGCGACAGCATAGGTAAACTGATTCCCTTCCGTCACACAAGCCCGCTGTTTTTCTATCAATAAATCCGTATTCGCAGCACTTTTCAATGCCACCGATTCAGCCACTCCATACACTCCCGTCACCTCATATACTTTATCCGAAGGATGAGGTAGTTCGATATCCTGCAACTGCTCCGGAAGATAGATCCGGATTTCCGCTCCCCACTCCTCCGCCAAATCGTGCAGCAGGCGTTCCTCCTTTTTCAATCCAATCGTAGCTACAACCCGGATGGCGGCAGCGGAAAGACAATGACGCTTTAAATCTCCCTCTATGTACTCTTTCACACCGACAGGATCGCAATTTTTCCGGCAACCGATTCCCAGATGTAATACTTTCGGACGATAATATAAAACCGGTTTATTGAATTCATAAATAAAAGGAGTGACGGCAATAATCAATTCGTATTTTTCTTCCGGAATTGCTTCCTGCCGATAATAAATATCCACGTGGGCAGGAGCAGTACGTTCCATTTCCGCAGTAGCATCATCCTGTATATCCAATAACAAAGCCGTGGGCCGCCCATTGACAAAAGAAGCGATCAGTTGATTCATCGGCCCAATATGTTCCGTTTTCCAGCCCCACTTTTTTCCCCAAACATCCAATGCCCATAACCCGGCCTTATCGCTCTGGGTGGTTACAACCGCTTCTGCTCCCAGACACCTTGCCAACCGGCAGGCCAAGTCATTCGCCCCTCCGACATGCCCCGACACGACCGGAATCACATAATGCCCTGTCGAATCAATGGATACAACAGCCGGATCCATATACTTCGACCGAAGATAAGGAGCTATTGTCCTAACGGCAATTCCCAATGCTCCGATAAAAATCCAGGCAGAATACCGACTGAAGTTTTCCCCGACAAACTCTCCCAAAACCTCAACTCGTACGACCCCTTTTCTCTCCTGCACAGAAAATACCTCAACCTCCATTTCACTCCCGATCTTACGGGCGATCTCCTCTCCCCTATCAGACAAAATAATAATTGCTGTTTTCATTGTTAGTTGCTTTAAATACTACACCACTTTTTTCGCCCGAATCACGACAATAGGATTGTATTCATTCAAAACGATCCGGTCCCGCATTTCAATCTGCATATTCAATTTTGTTACAATCTGCTCAAACGAAAAGAGACTTTCTTCCGATACCGCATTAAACACAAGCACCCCTCCTGTTTTCATTTTCCCGTTAATCTTTCGCAGCACCTCCTCCATTTTCCCTCCATATCCTCCCATAAATACGGCGTCGGGACATTCATACCCGTCTATATCTATTGTCAGAAAATCCGCTATTACCGTTTCAATTCCGGGAGTTCCGAATTTCCGGCTATTTTTTTTCATTAATTCTTTCCCCTCTTCCCGGCATTCAAAAGCCGTAACATGCAAATGCGGGAATTGCAATTTAGCCTCTATGGATACCGAGCCGGTACAAAAACCAATATCCCAGAAATAATTCCGGCAGTATAAATCCAGACGACTCAATGTCAACAGACGAACCGGCATCTTCGTAATCATTCTCTCTCTCCCATTCAACAAGAAAAATGCCTCCTCCGGTATACCCAAAAACCGCTGACGGCTGTTCGTCTTCTCCAGAATCAGACAATTCGGAGTCCCGAAATCCGTCACAGCTGCTTCTGCTATAGTCAGCTGCCGGATACATTCCTCCGGATTCCCCAGCTTTTCACCGACACTCATCCGGTAATTATCATATCCGTATTCCAACATTCGTTCCGCTATGGCTGCGGGAGTATGCCGATGGTCTGTCAGCACGCCTATCTTCGCCTTCCCCTCTATCAGCGCCCTGTCGAATTCATGCCACGAACGTCCCGTTAAAGAAACCATATGCATATCCTGATAAGGCAAGATAAGCCGGTGAGCCAAGGTCTGTAAAGAATGAAAACAAGGATATACGTGAATGACGGCTTCCGGCATAAATTTTCGTATGGTATTGGCAAAACCAAAAAACAAAGGATCCCCGGAGGCAAAAACCACTATTTCTTCATAGGCCTCATAAGTGCGGAATACAGCCTGCAAAGGAACTTTTATATCAATCCATAGCCGGTCGTCCGGAAGTTGAGAGGCCACCAATTCAGCATGTCGCTTCCCTCCGGAAAAGATGCGATGCGTCTTTAATATTTCCCTTACTTCTTCACTAAAAACAGGTTGAGGCCGATCTTCCAGGCCGATGATATAAAATTCCATACATTATCCGTTAACGATCCAGTAAAGCTTGAAATTCTTTGAGGAAACACCCGATTTGATAGCCACTTACAAAAGCATGGTTCACAGATAAAGACACCGGCATCATCCGTTTCTCTCCTTCAAGCGTTACTTTTCCGAAAGTAAAAATAGGGATGTTCAACTGCGGTTCCTGTGGAATTGCCAATTGTACGCTGCTAAAACGATACCAGGGATTTACACTGATCAAAAGGATATTCCGACCCTGTTCCTTTTCGCTATGAGCTTCGCCTACTCCCTGTTTAGCCGCTTCCATAACAGGCATCGCTTTTTCCCGGAAGGTCTCCCACTCTTCTTCAGCAGGTAATAATACCGAACGATAACTTCCATCCGCAGTCAAAACAGGCGTAAACAAATCGATCCGGTCATAAAGTACGACCTCTTCCCCCTCTTGCCGGTACCGGAATTCTTCGATCCGATTCGCCGCCACAAGGGCCGCATGCAGATAATACAAAGCAAAGGAAACTTTTCTTTCTTTCGCCTTTTTATAGGCCTGCGTACAATCCACTTCAACCGTTACGGCTACCATGGGGTTGAAAAAAGTCCTGAAAAATAAATATTCCTCTTTGCGTTTCCAGGTATTTACATCAATAATATGCCTCATCGACCAGATATATTTCTATTTAAAGTTTGTGATCTACCTATCTTTTAGCATTAGCCTCCGTGATTTGCTCTCAATCGGTTGGCAGTTCCCGGGCTTAAATTGCCCCCCTTCTTTTCCGCCGGCCTTTTAATTAAAGATCTCTTCCCGGCCATAATTGCTCAGCATCGTCAAAACACAATACAGCATTTACAAGAGTTGCCGCCAAATTACTACCTCCTTTACGGCCTTCAACCATGATTTTAGGCAGCTTCCCCAAAGCTTTCAGCATGTATTTGGATTCCTTCACATTTACAAATCCGACGGGTGCTCCGACCACCCCTACCGGATTCGCTTTTCCCTGCCGGATAAGACGACATAACTCCATAAGCGCTGTGGGAGCGTTTCCAAAAGCATACAAAGCATCCGGATGCTCTTCTACAGCCAAACGAATCCCGGCCTGAGTGCGGGTGATATTCCACTTCAAAGCCATTTCTTCCACCCGGGGATCGCCTAAATAACACTTCACATTCACTCCCAAACGTTCCAAAGCTTTTTTCCGGATCCCTGAAGCTACCATCGTTACATCCGTAACAATAGTGTCCACCTGTCCTCCACTTAAAGCTTTATATATCTGTTCAACAGCCCCTTCATCCGCATAAAAAATATTTTCCATATCAAAATCAGCCGTCGTATGAATGGCATGGAGTAAAGCCCATTTACGATCGAAGGGGATATCGGGATTCCTCAATTCAGAAGCGATAGTACGAAAGCTCCGGATCATGATCTCTTGTCCGGGTTTAGTGCTTGCCTCCTCCGTTGCCCTATAATAACCGCGAGGAGTAATAAATTTGTGCTGCCATTGATACGACTGACTATTTCCGATCAATACCACAGTAAACATATCCACTTCTTCCGGATCAAAATCACTCAATGTCGTCAGCTTCACCTCTTCCTCCGGTCTCCCGGCTTGCCGCACAAAACCCACCGGGGTATTCCCGGCCCGTTCTTGCAAAAAAATCTCTTTCAAACGGTACAACTGCCAGTAACGTCCTTCACTTTTAGGATTATATACTGCCGTTATAAAATCAGCAGTAGCCGCAGCCTGGATCCGACATTCTATTTTCTCCCAAGGAGTCAGTAAATCGGACAATGAAATTACACAAAAATCATGACCTATCGGAGCACCTAACAAAGCCGCAGCTTTTTGAAAAGCACTGATTCCCGGTAAGACTTCCATCTCCACCGCCGCATTCCGCTCCCGTTTCATTTCCCAAAGCAAAGGAGCCATTCCATAAATTCCGGCATCTCCCGAACTGATTACACATACTGTTTTTCCCTGCTCCGCATAGTTAAACGCCACAGCTGCCCGTTCCCGTTCCTTACGCATTCCGGAATCCACACATTCTCCTCCTTCTTTTATCCATTTCCGGATAAAAGCAAAATAATACTTATACCCGACCACCACATCCGACATCGCAATAGCCGCACCTACAGCAGGCGTAATATCTTCTTCACAACCCGGTCCGATCCCGGCAATAATTATTTTCCCCATTATTTACTTACCTTTCTATTTTCTGACAAAGTTAATATTTTAAAGCAAAAAGAATATGCCAAAAGTAATATCGGACTTTTGACACCTTCTTTCTCCTTTTAAAAAGCGTAATTTCAGCATCTTCTAAAAACGATAAGCTATTGTACCGGTAAAATTCCTTGGTTTGCCCAAGACAGTGGTACTCTTGAAATATTCTTTATCAAAAAGATTGTCCACATTCAAAGCCAAAGTCACTTTTTTCTTTATCGTATAAAACAACCCTCCGTCTACCAGAAATAAAGCCGGATAATAAGTACGGGTGGCTACATTCGTAAAAACCTTATCCTGGAAAGTTCCGCTCAAATGAATTGATAGATTTTTCAATACTCCTTTGGGAATAGTGTAATCTCCGTATATATAAAAAGTTGTCCGGGGAATACCAGTTGCCCTTACATTTTTACTGGCGTCCGTATATTCGGGAAACTCATCGCTTTTATTGATCTTTCTGACCCGATAATCCTGCCATCCCAATCCACCGGTAATTGCCAAGGTAGAGACAGGCCGCACAGTCAGTTCCACATCGAATCCCCGGGAATCGGCCGTTCCGACTTGTCCCTGAATGGTTTTCTCTACCTCCACTCCGTTTTCATCCTTCTCGTGCTCAGTACCTAAAGATTTGACTACATTATTTTTGCGGATATAATATACACTTGCGGAAAAATCCAACCGGTTTCTCCACATATACCGCACTCCAACTTCCGCCTGATATCCTTTTTCAGGTTTAAATACCTCTCCTCCATCCGGAGAAGGATTAAAGCGATTTCCGCTTTTATCCAGATAAATCACCCGGTTACTATACAGGGTATTGTATGGCTTAAAATGCGACCCAAAAGAAGCATACAGAGAAAGGGTCTCTACCGGAATATATACCAAACCGGCCCGGCCGGTAAATGCAGAAGTCCTCACCTTTTTCCATTCACTACGATCTTCTTTGTCATAATCCTGCCCTCCATTTTTTACGGCCGCAGTAGCCGTGCGGTAATTGTAAAAATCCATACGGGCGGATCCCATCGCTTTCCACTTGGTATCGATAGCTATCACATCATGCAGATAAAGCCCGGAAGTCCTCCATTCCCGTATAGAAGCTTCGGAATATTTATAATCCCACCAGTTACGTGCTAAATGAGGATGGTGTAAGGCAACCACCTGATTCAATCCCGGTCCCCAGGTATCTCCTTCCTTCCAGCCGTTATATTGCGTATAATTGAAAAAAGAATAAGTATACCCGAGAATATATTTATGCCCGACACTTCCTGTTTTAAAATCTCCGGTCAATTCGACCGTATTGGTCCATCCCCGGCTATCCGGACTAAAACAAAGAGGACTTCCGGTAATTAACGAATCGGTCAGATCTATGTAGTACTTTTTCCCTTTACTTTCATAATAATATCCTCCTCCGAAACGATTTACAGTATCCGTCCGGTAGCTCATTCCTTCTATACTGGCGTAATCCAGATCACTATGGTTCCAACTGAATCTTTCCCGCAATTTCATAAACGAAGCCAATTCCTGGGTATAGGTCAGGGAAATATCGGCCACCCGCCGTTTCATCGTATTATTGTTAAAATCGTTATATACGGTATGATAATCGGCAAAAGGATTTCGTGCTCCTACCGGCATGACAATCTCTCCTGCGGAATTCATCACATCCCCCATTCTGGAAGATAGAGTAGGAGCAGAACCGATTTCTGTATCGTATTTATCGTCGCTATAGCCAATAGTTCCCTCAAAATGTCCGGTTTTACCGATATTGGCAGCCAACGATCCGGTAACCGAAAAACGATCTGCATGCACATGCCGGTACCCCTCTCCCGTAGAATAATGAGCTGTAGCCCGATAAGTTAAAGGTCCGAATAATTTTCCGCCGAAATCCAAACTGGCAGATTTTATGTCCCAATTCCCATAACTTACGCGGGCTCCCGCAGTAAATTCGGGAACCGCTTTTTTGCGTACAATATTGATTACTCCCCCCATCACGGAATGACCGCTCAATACAGCCGCAGCTCCTTTCAACACTTCTATAGACTCTACCGACGACAAATCGCCGAAAGGTACATTGTTTAACAAAGAACGTTCGTCCCGGAAACCATCCACAGAAATAACCGTCTCATTAGATCCCCTGACCGAAAACCGATAAAAGGCTCCCAACTGATCTCTTACCGTAACGCCCGGTAAAAAACGCACAGCATCTTCCAGGTTCAGAATATTTTTACGTTCCAATATATCGGCTGATAAACGGGTAACCGTTACCGGTAAAATTTTCAAGGGTACATCTAAATTCAGAAGATTCACTTTATGCTTCAGTGTTCCATATACATTTGCTTGTTTCAACGGAAAAATTGTATCTGTTATACTCTTACGCTGCTGCCCGTATACTCCCGTTATATAAATTGATATAATTAAGCTCAAAATTAACTTTTTCATCTTTTCAAAACATTAAAAATTCTATTCTACACTCTTAAATATCCTATTTCTGAATTCTAACGACCTTCCGGATAATGCGTCCCAACCATTTTAACATCAGAACCACACCGGAAAGAGAAAGAAAAGTGCCTCCGATCAGTAACACATACATCACCACATTCCAGACAATCGGACGGTCAACCAAAAATTTAAAATTCAAACGATGCAGACCACTGTACAATATACCCCTGAGACGGCTATTGTCGTCAATCTGCCGATGATACAAGGTCTCGGGGTTAAAATAATGCCGGGTATGGAGTTCGTCGCCGACAACTACCTTATACACGGGAAGAGTCAACATTCCCCGGCGGGAATAATAGTCACTATCCCAGTCGGTCATCCACGTTACAGTATAAGGGACCTCTTTGCCATGAATTTTCTGTACTGTCTCCTTTACCAGAGCCTCCGTCAACCGGAAAGGCGATAAACGGGTGGAATCGGAAGCGTCGATATAGTGTTTTTCCGTTGCAGTATTGACGACATAATAAGGATGTTTCCCAAAAGAAGACCACTCGATATTTTTGACTTCCCCCAAACGCCCCACAATTCGCCGGTAATCCAATACATACTTATTCATAGATAGCATTTCGTCCCCTCGTCCCCGAAAACGGATCTCCCGATTTTTCTGTTTCCCTTTTTGCATCCAGGCCGGGAGATCGACCAGCGACATCATGCCACTGAATACGAAAGTCAAGGCAAAAATCCCAAAAATCGTACCGCTAATATGATGCCAGCGTAACCACCATTTTTTATAGGGCGACCGGAAACCTTTCTTGCGGTTTTTCCAGAAGGCCCAGCCCCCTATCCAGAGACCGGTAAAACACATGAGGGCTCCCAAGCCAGAAACCCAGAGCATAAAGTGAATCCATAACGGTTGATTTTGCCGCAAGGAAGTAAAATACAGCCAGTGCGGAATTGCTCCTAACCAAGCCCAGAAACGGGAATGCCGGTCGGTTAACTGTAATACCCGCCCGCTCTTTGAAGAAATATACAATTCCTGATGAGCCTTATCTTCAAAACTAAACTTGTATATCGGGAATTCTTTTTTCAGGTATCCGAACGGAATCCACTGATCCAAATGATAAAGCGTATCTACCGCATAAGCAGATGAACCGCCCCAACGCACAGCTATCTTCCGGATCGTAGCAAAATCAGGCGATTCGACCTTCTGCAAAGAATCGGCATAAACTTCCGCCACAAATCGTTTTCCCTGCAAATGAAAAACCGGTCGCTCCCGATACATATCCACAGAAATTCCCCTCAGTTCTACACTATCCGGTAAGCTTTTCAAAAGCGTGTCTATTGCCGGTAAATCCGGAGATAAAGCCTCTTGTCTTTCCCATTTCAGGGGAGGACTTATCCTCGGAAAACTATGATAAATCATCACTATTCCGGAAATAAACCACATCAGAAACAACACACTGAGCACTAAACCCAGTATCTTATGTACTTGTCTTATTACTTTGATCAACATGTTTACGAATCTTCTCGGAAATACACCTTTCTAGATGCCTCTCCTTCTCCATTTTTATAATTCTATTCCTGACCCCGGGAACAGATTATCCGTGTAGTCACGGCAGGTTTCCTGACTTAGTCCCGAAAAGCAAACCTTCCAGCTTACGCCGTGGTAGAAGAAACTTTTCTCTTTTAAAAGACCTTACAGTAGCGGGTACTGTTCCGGTTTTCCACCGGATTCCCTCTCGTTTTCGCAGAACGCGTAAAACTCACCGTAACCAATAAAAAGCGGAAATGCTGAATTTAATTGAATAACTTGCTCTTATTAAAATGTTTTCTTTTTCCCAAGCTGACACCCTAAACATTTCAGAAAAAGCATCCACCTTATTTTTCAGGCGTCATTTACTATAATTCCGTTTTTTAACAGCCATACTCACAGCTTTATGCCCGGCAGCAAAACGAGCGTGAGCAATATACAAATCCTGTACAACCGGATTTTCCCCTAAGCCCTTCAAGTAAAGATTTACTTCATAGCCTTTTTCCTCCAGTTTCTCTTTCCATTCTCCGGCAATATCGTTCCGAGCATGATCTCCGGCAACAAACATCAAAGGAGCTAAGGTGACAACCGGAAGTTTTGTAGCCTCCAATTGATTCAATGCCTCTTCAAAAGTAGGATAACCTTCCACCGTACCGACATGGTAGTGGGAATATCCTTTTGCTTTCAGCATATAATCAAACATAGCATAAGAAGCCGTCGCCGGAACAACTGTTCCATGGCCGACCAATAACTTCTGACTTCCTTTTTCCATCCCATCCATAGCCTGAGTGACAGCCTGAATAACGGTAGCATAATCTTCCGGCGAATACAACAACGGATTTCCGACCCGAACATCCTTAAAATTCGGCTCCAAACTCTCTATTTCCCGCCTTAGTTCCGTCATCTCTGTGCCTTCGATAATATTCGTCGACTGTACCAACACATGGGTAAAACCCTCTTTCTGCAAACGAATTAAAGCTTCTGTCGGATTTAAACGTTCCTCCCCCCTTTCTTTCAGTTTACGCAAAATAATCCGAGAAGTCCAAGCTTCCCGAATCTCCAGCTCCGGAAAAGCTTCTTTCATTTTCGCATTGATTACCTCTATGGTTTTCTCCCGGGTGTCCGCATAGGTGGTTCCGAAATGCACCATCAATATTACCCCTTTGTCCTGGGGGCCAAGCTTTCCAAAAACATCCGATTCTACATAATTCGCATCAGAATGGGCAAAAGCAAGGGACGCCCAGCATAATGTAACGATCCAAATAATTAATCTCATCTTTCATTGTATTTAAATTATCAGTTTTGTCGAACCTATAAAATCATGTTGCCGACTTTTGAGACTACAGTAAGGGGTTATTTATTCCCCTTTTATCACCGACCATGCAATCTTAAAATGCTATACACCGCTTCCCTCAAACTAAACATTTTTCGGGAATCACAAAAAGATACAACAATTCTGTCATTCAAGGAGTTTCCCTCCAGCCACTTGTAGTCAAATGCAAAGATTATCCCCTTGAACGTTTTGGATATTTCCTTGCTTTTACGGGATCCCGATTATGCCCTTCCTCTTTACCCGAAGGAGCATTGAAGCCGGCAACCTGTTGGGCCACACAAGCCATTTTGGTAAAAAAATTTTTCATAAACAGACCTTATTTTAAAATAAAACCCACCATCAACAGAATTAATGTTTAAACCTTACTCCCAAGCTAACATACAAGGAACGCCCCGGATGAAGGGTCGAATAATTACTATTCCACGGCCGGTCGTCCACCTCATCGAACAAATTTTCAATTCCGAACCCCGGTTCCAGGACAACCGATTTTAAATAAAATGAATGACGCGTATTTAAATCCCATTGAGAAAAATGAGGAGCAGGATCATAATAATAAGTCCTGGAATACCGCCCTTCCTGAATTCGCCCATTCAAATTAATATTCAACCGGTAACACCCCCAATGCCCTCCCCAACGAGCATTTGCCGTCCAGACATTTTTGACACTTTTATCAATAGGAAGATTTGTTGTCTTATCTTTTGTATCCATAAAATTATAACCCCCGCCAATTGAAAATCCCGCCCCTATATAAGCATTGAAGGCCAAGGTAACCCCTTTTACTTCAGCTTTTGCAATATTATCCCGTTGTTGTGCTTCGTCATGCCCTAATTCCGCCGCAATTTCAGGACTCAATTGACGGTAAGCGATCATATCCCGGATTTCATTTATATATCCGGAAACCGACAAGGTGAAACGCTGATGTACGTATTCAATATTCAACATAAAATAATCGCTTTTTTCCGGCTTTAAATGCAGATTTGCGATCGTAATCATATCCGTTGTCTTGGCTATATCTGTCGCATATAACTGAGACAACGTAGGGGTCCGGAAACCGGAGGCATAAGAAGCCCGGAAATTGAAATCTTTCCACTTGTAACGCAAAGCAACGTTGGGAGTCGCATAATTCTTAAAATATTCATTATAAACGTACCGAACTCCGACAACAGCTTGAAAATTCCGGAATAAACGGATTTCATCCTGAGCAAAAACAGCCATCGTATACATATTTTCTCCCTTCAGTTTATCAGAAACACTCATCAAATTTTCTTTTACATACTCTAACCCGATTGAAAATTTTTGACTTTGGCCGATTTTGAAAATACCTTTTAAAGAGCCGTTATAATACCGTACACGTTTACGGGTTTCCTCACCCAAGGGCTTTTCTCCCGGCTTCCAGATTGAATCGTAACGCGAAGTAAAATTGTCAGAATAAAAATCAGCAGCAAGATAAGCCGATTTATGAATCATATATTTTAATTCAGCTCCGTAAGTATAAGTCTCATGCTTCATATTGTATTTATACTCTGTCACCGGACGATCGTTCTTCCAATTATAATAAGATCCCCTGATCCCGAAAGACAAACAATCGTTCACTTCATAGGTAAACCGCTGGTTGATTGTATTGGAATAATAAGCTGTAGAAGCTTCTTTTCCCGTTGGCTTATCTTTTTCCGGCGTACGGTATTTCAATCGGGTTTTCTTATCTGTAGCATAAGATGCAGCTAAAGCATTTAATTGCCAACCCTCTGCCTGCAACCGCTGATAAGAAGTATAGGAACTGAATTTCCCGGCACTGAAATCGGCATTCACGGCTTCGGAAAAACGTCCCTTACTTCCGTAACGGGTGTCGTTGGAGAGGTTCACTGCATTCTTTGAGTCATTGGTGATGACGTTGATCACTCCTCCAATGGCATCACTCCCATAAAGCGCCGAAGCAGCACCGTTCAAAATTTCTATTCGCTTGATATTCGCTATATTGATACGGGCAATCCGGTCATCCCCGGCCAGTCGCTTGCCATTCTCCAGCACCAGAATATAATCATCATTCAGTCCGTTCAGACTCATCGTCGTCCCCATTCCACTCGTTACAAAAGCAAAAGAAGGATTCATTTTTGTCAGCACTTCTTCCATTGTCGACAGATTAGCCTCCCGAATATCTTTAGCCGTAATTACGGATACCGGCACCGGACTGTCCGTCAGCCGGTGGTGAGTCCCCGTTCCGGTCACTACCACCTGTCCGATATTGACATGGCTGTCTTCCAAACGTATCCGGATATCCGTCTTCCCATCCTTTACAAGCACAGATTGAGGTACATAACTGACATGGGTTACCCGAAGGACATGCTCACCGGCAGGTAAATTACGAAGCATAAATTCCCCCTTCGCATTCGTTGAACATCCGGCTAAACTATGATCTACCCGAATATTGGCCCCGTCCACCGGTCGCCCGGTTTCCAGACTCACTACCTTTCCACTGATATTCACCTGTGCATAAACACATACCACAAGAAACGACAGTACTGCTGCCAGCACACATTTTCTTTTCATAAAAATGATTAAATTAAGACATTAATATTCGTATTCCTGGCCCCGAAAATACTCTATTAGCTGTATTGTACTCTGGCAGGTCTCCTGACTAAGCCCTGAAAAGCAACCTTCCCGTCTTTACGCGCAGACAGTGGTGTAAGATACTTTTCATCACAAAGGGCATCACAGTAGCGGGCACTGTTCCGGATTCCAACCGGATTCCCTATTAAACGGCAGAAGCTCATCTGCCGAATCACCAAAGTGGGGCAAATATAGAAAGTTTTATTAAGATATGCTAATTTCAATGTGTAAATGTTTAAAAGTTTTAATAACCTTCCTATTTCATTTTGTGTTCCTTCAGAAAAGTGGAAGAATTCATTAAATACAATCGAAAGGCCGTTTATCCGGGAAATGTCAGACATAGATTTATCTGACCCGAAATATCTTTAATTCAGTTCCACATCGAACAGTTGAATATTTAAACGTTATATTTGCAAAAATAAAATTGATTATCCCCTTAGCTCATTACAAAATGTTTTCTCACTTCTCTACCTCAAACAAATCTCAATTTCTGATCGGAGCGACGTCTTCCGGATGCGGGAAAACAACCCTTACGATAGGCTTATTACGCGCTATCCGGAAGCGAGGATTACAGGTACAGCCGTTTAAATGCGGTCCGGACTATCTGGATCCGAAGCACCATGCGATAGCAGCCGGCAAGAATGCCATAAACCTGGATTCTTTCCTGGCATCGGCCGGACATATTAAAAGTCTTTATTCCTACTATGGTCAACAGGCGGACGTCTGTGTCACCGAAGGAGTCATGGGCTTATTTGACGGTTATAAAGACATGCAAGGCAGCAGCGCCGAAATTGCCGGGATTTTGGATCAACCCGTCATATTGATTATCAATGCTCGTTCCTCAGCTTATTCTGTAGCCCCGATTCTCTATGGATTTAAACATTTTCAACCCCATATCCGGATTGTCGGAGCAATTTTTAATTTTGTCAGCTCTCCTACCCATTACGACTACCTGCGTCAAGCCTGTCAAGATACAGGGGTGGAAGCATTGGGCTATCTCCGGAAATGCCAGTCTATCGAAATACCCTCCCGTCATCTGGGACTGAGTATTGATACCGAATTTTGCCTGGACGAATTTGCAGAACAGGTTGCTACTGAAGTAGAAAAAACAATCGATATTCAACGACTTCTGGAAGTAACCTCCCAACCCTTCCCTCAGCCGGCAGAGGAGTCAACTGAAGCGATTTCCCCAGCATCCGGATTACGCATCTCTATAGCCCAAGACGAAGCATTCAATTTTATTTATGCGGAAAATATTCGGTCGCTAAAGAAATTAGGACAAGTTACTTTTTTCAGTCCTCTCCAGGATACCCAATTACCTCCTTCCGACTTTGTCTACCTGCCAGGCGGATACCCGGAATTTTATCTGCAACGCCTCAGCGCCAATCAGGAAATGCGCCAGTCGCTCTTGGCTTACTGCCAGTCCGGAGGTCATCTGCTGGCAGAATGCGGCGGAATGATGTATTTAGGCGAATTTATTGCCGACGCAGAGGGGAAAAAATATCCCATGTGCCAATACCTGCCCCAGGCTGCCACGATGGAAAATATGAAACTGAAATTAGGCTATCGGAAAGTGATCTGTAACGGACAGGAATGGAGAGGACACGAATTCCATTACTCCCGTATCGTAGCGGGTTCCGTTCCCTCTCTCCCCCGGACTCAGGTTTATAACGCCCAAGGAACAAAAGTAGATACCCCGATTTACAGCCTGAATCGGACCATCGCAAGCTATATCCATTTCTACTGGGGAGAAAAAACAGACTTTATCTCCATGATTACCGGCCGGACTTAGTTCCCGGCATTCTCCCGCAAAGTGGAATATATATATTCCATATCCACTGCCGCTCTGACCTGTCGGGCCAATTTATCGTATTGTTGCTGTTTAAAAGCCATGTAATCAAAGTTCTCACACCGTTCTTGCGTCAAGCCGGCAGCTAAATCGTTTAAAACCGAAGCATGGTCTAAAATGCCATGCATATAACTTCCCCAACACCTATCATCCAGATAATATCCGTCCTTTTCTCCGGTATCTAATATATTCAAACTCCGGATTATCTCCCTTCCTTCCTTCCCGACTTCCTCCGTCTTTCCCATATGAATCTGATATCCCTCACACCACTCTTCTCCTCCCTTATAGCGAAAACGGCTTTGACAAGTCGTCTTCTCCTTTTCCATCACCGTTACCAGCGGAAACAATCCTAAACCCGGAACAGTCCCGACTTCTCCTTCCATTTGATCCGGATCCTCAATCCGTAAGCCCATCATCTGATACCCCCCACAAATTCCAATGACTTTCTTGCCTGCCTTATAGGCCTGCACAACAGCATCTGCAATTCCATTCGCCCGGATATTTATTAAATCAGCTATCGTATTTTTCGAACCGGGCAAAATAATAATATCGGCTTTCCGGATTTCCTCCACATTATTGGTATAATACAAATGGAAACGCTCGTCACGCTCTAAAACATTAAAATCCGTAAAATTGGAAATCCTTCTCAACAATACCACAGCTACATTGATTTTTCCGGAAAGCGCATGCATTTCCTTTTGTACCAAAGAAACAGAATCCTCCTCCTCTATCTGAATATCCGTAAAATAAGGCAACACTCCGACCACCGGAATACCCGTCAACTCCTGGATTAACTTCCGACCTTCCTCAAATAAAGAAATATCCCCCCGGAATTTATTAATGAAAATCCCTTTTATCAATCTCCGCTCCTCCTCCGGCAACAACATCACCGAACCATATACCGAAGCAAAAACCCCTCCCCTGTCGATATCTGCCACCAAAAAAGTCGCCGCTCCCACTTCCGCAGCCATACGCATATTGGTAATATCCCGATCCCGCAGATTTAATTCCGAAATACTTCCGGCTCCCTCCAATACAATCGGATTGTATCTCTCAGCCAGTCGTTTGTAGGCTGCAATAGCTTGCTGTAACAAATGATCCTTATTCCCACTGCGGAAATATTCCCTCGCACTCATATTCCCAACCGGCCGACCGTTTAATATTACCTGAGAGCTCTTATCATTGGTCGGTTTCAACAGCACCGGATTCATGTCGGTATGAGGCTTTATCCCACAAGCCTCCGCCTGAACAGCCTGAGCCCGCCCGATTTCTCCCCCTTCCGGTGTCGAATAAGAATTCAACGACATGTTTTGCGCCTTAAACGGAGCAGGGAAATAACCATCCTGCCGGAATATCCGGCAAAAGGCCGTATTGATCACGCTCTTCCCCGCATCCGAACACGTACCGACAAACATAACCGGCTTTAACTTACCTAATTTTCTAGGCTGCAAAAAATCTGTCATTTATTTCTTTTTATAAGTAAAAGATTTCCACTTTTCCTCCAGACTTCCCTCTCTTTGCATAGCTACCCTTGCCATCACAAAGAAAAGATCAGAAAGCCGGTTTACAAATACTAAAATTTCAGGAAGCAAAACATCCTTTTTGTTCAATGCCCACAAACGCCTTTCTGCCCGGCGAGCAATCGTACGAGCCAAATGACAATGAGCCGATATCAAATTCCCACCGGGAAGCACAAAATAACCTTCTTCCAGCAATTCTTCAGACAAACGATCAATTTCCGCTTCACATAACGGAATGAGTTCTGCCGGTAAAACGTTGGGATTCCTTTCTCTGATTTCCGAAGGCGTCGCTACCTGCGACATGACAATCATCAAATTCTTCTGAATATTATAAAGGACCTGTTGCCATTCATGCCCCTCCTTCAGAAAAGAACGAACAACCCCTATCGCAGCATTTAATTCATCCAATGTCCCGTTCGCTTCAATCCGGATGTCATCTTTATCTACCCGCTCTCCTCCATGAATACGAGTCGTTCCCTTATCACCGGTCTTTGTATAAATTTTCATAGCTTCTGTTTTATCAAGGCAAAGATACCATTTCATCAGAAACAGAAAGGACAATTGTATAAAAAATCCAATCCGTCATTTCCGTTTTTCTTTCCTCCATTTAATAAAATTTTTCATTTGATATTGCAATACTGAAAAAATAATATTACATTTGCTTCTGTCCTACATTACCCAAGAGCAGGGAAACCTGTCAATCGCGGCAGGCATTTTTTTGCCTGCTGCTCTTAGTATAACGGTTCTGTACCCCCGTGTGGAGCATTAATGTGCCCACTGCTCTTGAAGTGTAGGACAACGGGAAAGGCGGAACCGTTCCTTATTTCTGCTCTGGCGAAAATTTTGTTGAATGGGAAAAAATCCCAAAATCTCTAAAAAGAAATTTTCTCCATTGAAATATCCGATCCCGGCTTTATTAAAAATAGACAGAAAGGACTGTCCCATTTTTAATAATCCGGTATTTCAATCTGCCCCCTTATATACAATATTGCACTAATATACCAATATTGCACCAAAATCAGAGAGATGATTCTCTCTTAAACAAAGAACAAGGTGTATAGTTAAAACATCCGGGAATACATTTACGACTCTAATCTATATACTATGAAAACAACAACTAATAAAAAAAACGATTTATCGTCCGTTCGTCATTCGTCCGGACAAAGTTATTCTGTCCGGATAGGAAACCAACTTCTCCGGCAATTATCGATTTCACGCCTTAAAGAAATACAGGAAGTCATCGATGCGATGTTAGCCCCCCAACAAAATTCAATTTATTGTCAAACGGTCAAAAAAGAAAAGGATCAGATCCATTTCGACAAAATTCGAATCCGTTATGCAGATCATAACTGTTTCCATATCCTCTATTCTATGGACACCCACGACGGTTATCTCCAATGCACTTCTTCCCGACAAATGAGAAAGATAGCCTTATCCATCCTTACATTTCTGAATTTAATCGAAAGAGAAGAATCCGATAAACCGGAAGCTTATTCTTTGGTATATCCCTCAGCTCCACAAAACGAAGTCCTGTTTCCTGTAGATATTCAAACCGATCCCTCCAGGGACAATAATTTCCTGGAAGAAACTCCTGCCATCTGTCAGCAAATTCATTGGTCAGAAGAAGCAGTACAACCGAAAATCACTTATCGGCTAACAGTCGATGACCAGACACTAGACCTCTCGTCCATACCACAATTGCTCCAATTCCGGCAAAAACTAGCCGAACTTTTAGATAAAAATAATATATAAAATACAGGTTGCCCTCTATGCAAGTTACAAGCAAAATCCTCCAATGAAAAACAATTACAGATTATTAATTCTAACTCACCTTTGCAACCTGTCAATTCTGGCTTGTAACTTGCAATTTTATGTATTCAAAAGCTATCTTTATCACCAGAATTTTAATGCCATTTTCAAGACATGGAGGGATTTTTTACAGAAAGACTAAAAACAGAAATACTTCCTTAAAAAGAAAGGACATTTTAAAAAGGCTCGTAGAAGCAGTTAACAAAACGATACCCTTTCTTTGAAAGAAAATATCATTTTTTTACCGCAGCCACAATTAACATCATCGGACGACGCAATTCATCTTTCATATCCGGGATGGTTTCTAAAAAGGTTCCTTCAGGTTCAGGCTCCACCAAATCGGTTATTTCAAATCCAGCACCTATCACCCCTCTCACATAAGTTGTCAAAGTCTTATGATATTTTATTACTTCTTCTCCCAAAAAACGAGCCGTTCGCTTTCCTTCTGCAAAATAACGGTCCACAGGCCAATGTAAACGTTCTCCCTGTTCATTATAATACCAATCCTGACTTCCATAGGCAGTAAATACGGGATGTTCTACCGAAAATACGAAATTTCCATGTCGGGTCAGACCACCATAAATCTTCCGGCACAAATCTTCAAATGACTCCAGATAATGAAATGCCAGAGAACTGAGTACGATATCGTATGTTTCCGGCTCAAAATCAAAATCTTCAATAGCCATACAACGATATTCAATCTGCGGAAAAGCATTTCTCTTTTTAGCCTCTTTTATCATTTTTTCCGAAAGGTCAATACCTACCGCTGATAAGGCACCGTGTTCGATAGCATACCGACAATGCCATCCGAAACCGCATCCCAAATCCAGTACTCTTTTCCCTTGAAAATCTGGTAAAACGGCTTTTAAGACAGGCCATTCACCTGCCCCTTTCAAACCTTCCAGCGAACGCAACATCTGACTATACTGATTAAAAAAACATTCCTCGTCGTATTTATTTTCTTTCATCATTTTCTCTATTAAAATGAATTTTTCAGCGGATTTCTATTTGTAAACCGATTCAAAAGCTCAAATGTTTAAATATTCCGTCTGTAAATTTCGCTGGCCCCCGGAACAGACTCTTCCCCTAATAACTTTTTACTTCGTTATGCAGTACCGCCAATTCTTTAAACATTCGAATAAATATAATATTACTTTATAAATTACAAAAATATAAATTAATCCCTCTCAAAATAAGACCTTATCTCTTTTTCATTCCAAAGAGATAAGGTCTTACAAGATAAACGTCAATAGATTTCCCTCCTCGTCTACGCTTATTCTCTTATACAACGTACATTATGCCCTGAAGCCGAAGCATATTGATTAAAGTTAAATATCTCCGTCGAACTGAGGAAAAACAAATATTCTACCGCTCCTTTTCCTTCCGCATCAAAGGCAGAATTCGACCAATAGTACCCGGCGATTCCCACATCTCCCAATCCGCCATCATCCTCCCAACGCAACCCAGCACCCGGATACCAGGCAATATGAGACCCATCGTACTTAAACATACGCCCCTTCGAAAATTTACCCACATACGCCTGATCGAAACCGACGGCCAGCCACAAATCAGCAGGGGCAACCATATATCCCACAGGACAAGGATCATAAATTGTCTTCTGACCTTTCGGATAATTATCATACCCCGCAGGATTCCCCCAAAGATTTTTAACAGGAGTAAATGTCCACGCCAAAATACTCTTATTGTAAGTGATATACGTGGCAGGATGCTGAATGGCATACAAGAGGTTATTATTCGCATTATCCTCTGTCTTATCAAAAGCAACAGTATTAAAAGTAGTCACTTGTCCGAATACTGTTTTTTCTTTCATACCTGTAGCAGTTAAACCACCCCAGAAAGGATCCTTCCTTCCCCACTGATAATATAACCCATAAGCGGCCCAACGCTGAGCGGCAGTCATCGCCTCAATATCAGCCTGTACATCGGTAGCAGGCGCATATTGGGCTCCCAGATTCCGGTCCATAACAAGATAAGTATTATTTCCATCCGTATCTTTATATTGATGGTCCCGGGGCGTTTCAGAAAGCCAGATATGCCAGCTCCACAAAACAGTACCACTTCCATTTTCTCCGTCATATACCGCAAGAACTACATTTCCGGGAACCTTAACGGCAGTAAACATCAGGTAAGTTCCCCCATCGCTCAGTTTCACATCGGTTATTGTCCCCTCTTCTTCTTCCCATAATAGCACAGCTGAAAGAGGTGCAATCGACACAGATTCGGTATGGAATCCTCCGTCCGGATGAAGCCCGTTCCTCCCGTTTCCAATGACAGTGGCATTCAAAAAATAAGTTCCAGGCTGATTTATCAGATAACAGTTCGAATAAACCTCTGTCGCCCCACTCATACCGTATCTGACCGGATCGTTCAAATCAATCCCTTCTGTAGGTTTCTGCTCCGCCTCTTTATCAAAAACGAATTCCACACCCTTTGTTAGCTCAGAGCGCTTTATCGTCAAGTCTCCTTCTACTGCAATTGTTTTATTTTCTTCCTCTCCGGTATGAATCGTAATTTCCGCATTCGTATAAACCTGAGGCGGTAATACAATATAAAACATTACAGAAGTTCCTTCAGCTATCGCAAAACCGTTTTCCGATACAGTCAATCTAACCACATTCGTGGCAGTTTCTGACATCAAGAGTGTAGGATTCCCTTCACCATAATTCATATCTACAGTAGCCTCTCCGGCGATTTTTTGCCCCTCTGCCCCTTTAAATGTAATATCATAAACAGAAATATTCCTTTCTGCCACCACTTTTATTCCCAATATACCACACAAATTTTTCATTTGTATAGTTGTCGAAGCAGCTACCCCTACCATCGGATTTTCACCCTTCGTCAGTTTACCTGCCGTATAATGCTGTAATTCCGGAACTTTAACAGATAATTCACTTCCATCCAGAACAGCAGCGGCAGAATAAGGATAATAAACCCGATACGTAGAAGGTTCCCCCATAATTTTCCCGGTAAAATCACTTGTAACTTTTCCTCCCTCCCCGGAAAGTAAAAAAGTTCCATTCAGCGTCTCCGCTGCAAACACACCTAGCTGATCCCCTTCATTCCAAGTAACAGGAAGTTCTTCTCCATACCCATTCTCCGTACCAACGGACAATGTTACAACTTCCGGTTCCACAACAGGCGGTTCCTGTTCATCATCGCTACAGCTCGGAAATCCGAATGCCATAAGTACACTGAATAATAAAATTAAATGTTTTTTCATAGCTTTGTCATTAATAGGTTGATATTTATAGTCAGAAAGTTTTCTTTCAAACAAGAAGTATTTATAACCAAAACCCTTTATTCAAATTTCAAATATTTCCCTTGATGATTTTCAGAATCATCTTTTCTTACAAATCTAAAAACTTAAACATTCAGGCTTCCTTTTCATAAGCGATCCAGAGAATTGCTGGCATAAAAATCAATATTTACAAAAATATGTTATTTTATATCAAAACCAGTTTTTTATATCTTAATTTACCCTTAAATTTCCCTTTATTACACATTAGGGACGTGCCCTAATGTGT
>JZRM01000430.1:0-36608 GCA_000963415.1 Blastocystis sp. subtype 6 | reverse complement strand
TAGAATTTAACTTGTATTCTTCTTTCATTCTTCAAACAATTACTGATACAATGACTGGTAATTTGTATTACCGATAATATAATATGTAGATCATCTGGAGGAACAAGAAATGGAAATTGAAGCGATGCAAGCTGTTTTCATGGATGAGTGTGAATGTTTCCTAATTGTTTTCTATTTACCTTTAGTGGTCTCGAATAATCCAACTACATATAGAATAAAGATATATCCATCGCTGGGTGGTGAGAATTATGGTTTTTTGTTATTGCTTAATTTCTTACATAGTTTCTGTTTCTATGGTTGTGCGTTATCCTCCTAACTATCCAGATGAAGCTCCAAATGTGTGCTTTGTTGATGCTGACAATATTAGTGAAGACGATATAATTGATCTCACTCAAATGATCTACGTTGAAGTTATATTCTATTATAGACATCTAGGAAAGAGTACCGGAGTTTATAGGAATGGCAATGGTTTATAACCTAACCGAAATTGTGAAAGATTGGCTTATCGATAGAAATGTCCCAAAAGTTGAAGTGTGTTTCTTTCTTGTATATTATGTTAGGAAGGATCGATGTATGATGAAATGATGAAACGACACCAAAAGGCCAAAGAACTTGCAGATGCAGAACGAGAAGAGGTAAGTATTACCGCTTTGCTGATTGTGTAGAAGGAAGTGGCTGCAGCGAAGCAAGAAAATATTGATCATCCAAAGAATTGGGGTTCGTATTAAGATTGTTTCTTACCCAGGTACACCAGTTACTCCAGAGACGTTTGCTGAATGGAAAAAGAAATTCGATTCTGAATTCCACATCAATGAAGTTGTGGTTCGCGACAAACTGACAGGAAAGGAGTTGTTTGAACGCAATGGGAAAAGTATTCTGGAGAATGAAGATGCTAGTAATTGATTCATTGTGCGTCTAAACAATAGTTATCGATGAGGCTGACAAAGAGGACGAGGCGGATGGTTTGAGCTGCGAAAGAGACTGATTTTTAGATGATCATGTATTGGTAAAGGAAGAAGAAGTTGAAGGTGAGGAAGTAGAAGAATAGTGTATTTGTTTGATCAAAACAAGTAGATCAATTGGTTTTAGATTCCTTTATATGGTTGATAGCCTCGGTAAAACTCACACGCGAGTTTTCTACACACTGCTTCGCTAATTCTCGGCAGATCGCATCGACAAAGTTTGGTTCGTCCCATATGGGATCATCCGTACTCTGCAACACTTGGCGAACGATATCTTGCATGTTATCATTTCCTAGCGCTGCTGCTTGAAAGACTTGCATCGCTTGCTCGCCCTGCGGCTGAAGAAATGGATGCTGTAATAAACTACTAATGCTGGGTCGCTTCTTTGGATTTCGTTGCAAACATAGCTTTAGGACATCAAGGAGCCAAGGGTTGCTAAACTGAAAGTAATGCAGCAGAGTTACTCAATCTTGTTGAACACGATCTTGTAACTATCGTTTGCAATCGACAATAGTTTCTGTGGCATCTGAATATCTTGAAAAGGAGATTTCCCGTACACCATTTGATAGAGGATACATCCAAGAGACCACACATCACACGAGCAACCAATCTATCCTCTTATTACGATTCTGGTAGCCTACCCGAATGCCACGACCTCCTTTCCCATCTCCAGTTTCCATCAGTGCTTCAGGAGAGATATAATTCCACGTTCCCATCTGAGTGTCACGAACAATGCTTGTTGACTCAGGAGCGATCGCTCGAGCGATGCCAAAGTCAATCAGCTTTAGCTCTCCTCGCACGAAGAGAAAGTTTGCTGGCTTCAGATCCGAATGAACGATGCCAGATTTCCGAATCGAATTCACAGAAGTTAGCATTTGCTGCCACAGTAATCGAATGCGGTTCATATCCAGAGAGGTCTGTTTCTCTGCCAGAAATGACTTCAGATCTGTCTCACCGAACTCTAAAAGCTACCAGTAATCATTGTGTGCACTGTCTACAATATCAAGACGTTTCTGTTGTGTGTTCAATTCATAGTCTATTAGGAGGATGATGCCAGGAGATCCACGAAGTTGTTGCAGCAAATGCACCTCATTTATGTAATCCTCTTTGACCGTGTCTGATACACTACTGAGGTCAACACGCTTCAGTGCAAGAACCTAGTGAATCAGCAGTCCTTTGTGATTACTTCATTTTCTTCTGTGATTACTTTGTACACCTTGCAGCTACTCCCACTTCCCACAATATCCAATAGGACGTACTGTTTGTCATTTATCTAAGACGACACTAGAAAACTCTACTCAATACATAAACAAGTTCAAACTTCGATGCTAGTGAATCATGATACTCTGCTTGATCCTGATTTTCACCTATATCTACAGTACAGAACAAAAAATGAAGCCTACTCGACATCTTTGTTTCTTGGCGTGCTCCATTTCTATTAGACTCCATATGAAGACGTTTCTTTGATAATTTTGTCACTCCATTTTCCTGAGACATTATCGTACTCCTTCTCGACGGAGTTGTAGAGACACGATGTGGATCTGAACTAAGTCGATGCATATTCTTCCACTCCTGCTCTGTTTCAGACTGTACGACTCTCCGGGGTCCCTCTGATCGAATGAAATAGTGGATAACAAGAATACGTGTGTTTGCTAGCAATGTTCTCTGTGATAACCGTAATGGTGAAGGAAAGCGATCTCCACCATCCATACAACCTCCTTTCAACTTGTATATACAAACAAAAAACAAATATGTTATAATGCAGTTTGCTGTGATAACTCCCATTCTACATACCATTCAACATGTGCTGGACTTCGTGCAGCAGTTTAGGCATACCCTGAACGATTTGATTTATCTTTCGAACTTTCTTCAAATCCTCGATAGTCGGTTCGTTTGACTGTGTGTTCGACTGATCCTCAGACGAGGCTCTCGTCAAGGAGTGATACGTATCCAACGACAACTGCAGTTCGTCCATCGCTGAATAGATACCATTCAGTCTCGCCTGGATCTCGTCTCGTTCCTGATCACTACAGTTCATCTCCTCATAGACTCGTACATGTCACCTTTGTATGCATCCAACTGCAGTTTCTACGCATTACCATCTCGCTTTAGCCCTACTTTGAGTACCTTTGTCATGCGTAGTTGCAGTTTCTTTTGCTTCTTCTTGCATCTCTCCAGTCTATCGATCAGCAACATCTCATTTCGATACAGTTTATCCAACTCCTCACGACCCGATTTCAGTTCGCTCAATTTGCTTTCAAACCTTTTCGCTTCCTCCATTACATGAGAATACACGAACTGCATCTTTTGACACGATGTCTCAATCTCCTGCTTCAATCGAAGCATCGTCTCAATATAGGGAATGACAAAATTCTGGACTGTTTCTGCAACCATCTCGGCTTTGATCTCATCATCACGAAGAGGAGTGAGATTCATCAGTTCGATGTATTGATCGAAAAAGTTCGCACTTCGATATTTATTCAGTTCGTCCATCAAACGCATCAGTTCATCCTTTCGATCACTCACCTCGTTCACACCTACGGTCGTTGAAATCGACTCTTCCGAATGAAGCTCTGGAAGAGGGAAGTCTTCCACTCCTCGCTCGATAGGAAGGAACGTCGTAGTGTCCGGAGGAGAGAACGTGACAAGAATGTGATTATGGAATGCTGTGTTACTCACCTAATCGTGAGCAGATGAAGAATGATGCACAGAAACACCTTCGAGAGAGGATTCCACCTTCGAGAGAAGAGACACTGTTGGGGAATCGACGTTATAGGAGGAGAGGACTTGAGACATCCAGGGAAACTCGATATAGAGTCTACGGGAAAAAGAGTAGGAGTGGAAAACAGTTGAGAAGATGTCTGCATGACGAAGGAGGATAGGAAGACGTCAGGGAGAATTCGAGTTGGATGAAAGTGAGCAAAAGAACAAGAAGTGACAGGGATGAGGGTCTATCCATCATGCACAAGGGAGAGAGAAACAGTGGGCGACAGAGGCTCGTCGATCACTCGGAGAAATATGTTGATTTGAGAGTTATCGAGGACTTGATACACAGCCACGGTGTCGTCGGCAACAGGCTGTCTAGACGTCATCGCCTCTGCAGACCGCTACATCGCAAGCAAGGCGGAATGGAATGAATTCCCCTTCGGAGCGTGAATGACAGACGGATCGATCATCGAAATAACGACATCAGATAGCACGGAAATGCGATAGTCGTCCACTGTCTTCCACGATTGGAGCCATGGACGCATAGAGGGATCCTGTTCTGCCATCCGATCCACGTCATCGGAGGAGAGAAAGTAGTTGGGAAGGGGAAGCATCTTCACAAGTACAATATGACCATTGGAGTAGGAAACGTATAAGGAAAACTGATCGGTCCCGCAATCTGAACCAAAACTGCAAGTGAGAGGTGATGCAAGAGACAAAGAAGGAATCTTAATACCAGTCGAGTAAACAGGATGGATCCCTTGACTCATGTCATAAACACCTATAGTTCCATCCTTCTGCAGAATGACAAATATGCCACTTATTCTGGGATGGCAAACAACACTTGCAATTTGTCCTATCTTCGAAGGTAATTCAATATTACTATAAATGAGTCGGGAAAACCTTACAAACAGCACAGATAGAGGACTATGCGAAAACATACATGGATAGCCGTCCGATTTCCGATACAAAAAGAAAATGCTTACATTGTTCGACCCAATTAAGAGTACATAGTTTCCAAATGGATCTACTTTAATAGAACGGGCGTCAGGGCAATTTGGACTCAATTGCTTAACGAGCACTCTTTCCTCAGGTATATTCAAAAACAAGTAGTGGACCACACTGTCATTAACAAGAACAAAGCAGTCACCCAGTGGATTTGTTGATACACGATTTGATTCCATACTATTCAAACTCTATCAACAAAAGTAGGTTTGAGACAAATGGAATTGGGGTAGTCAGATACAACCAGCTTGTCCCACTCACGTCTGGTGCAGTGGTTTTTTTCGCCTGTCCTCACCAGGATCGAAGTTCGATTCCTCTGTGACACGTTTTGTTTTTTCTCGAACAAGTGGCATTCTCCATTTGGCTGAGGTTCACTTTGTGTCCATGCACGATTTTCTAGAAAACAGGCATGTAGCACAATTCAAGAATGATCCCGAATAATGCCGATATTCTGGAATTCCAATTCCCCGTATTGGTACTGTTGGGAACGTTAAGTTTGCATTGACGGTGACTCATTCAAACGTGCTCTCTGAGAATGGCCGAAGTGACATTTTCATTTGGACAACAGACAAAGAGAATGACTTTGTCGGGAACAGAATCAGAGGTAGCCGTTCAGCAAGAACTGTGCTCCGCGTTTGGATTTCCTCCAAATACTGAGATTACTGGAATAAAAAATGGAAATACAGGACGGGTGTATTCTTTTACCGAAGTGATTACTCGCCCAGGAGTAATTGCAGATTCTGAAGCACTCGTTTTAGTCGGTCGTAGGCACTATTTTGCTGCTTGTAAATGTAGCTCTCTCACCCTCATCACTAAGGAGGCGTTCTACTGCCGTTGTAATATGCTGGTTCTGCTCGTTGATTGTGTAGGAAAACCTCTTTCAGTATATTTTTCGTGAGTGTAGACAGGGAGGGGAATTTCGTTATTTTGACTACTTTACTCTCCGTGTACTGTATAATCGTAAGTCTTCTAGCTTGGCTGCTGCGAGCAATCTTCTGCTTGATAATGATCTTGAGGCGCTGAACAAACACCTCCACACGTTAGTTTCACAAGTAAGGGGATCGACTACGATCAAGATGGACATTCTCCGCCTCATTACCTCCAACATGCAAAAGAACAAGGAGCTCTCCTATGCTCATGCTGCCGTTCTGCTTTCCCTTATCCAGAACGAGGACGGTCTGGTTTGTTCCGCTTTCATGGCTTTTGAGCAGGACGACGACCTGGCTGCTCTGAAGGACAGTCTTCTCCGGATCCTCCTTCTCACCGTCAAGCCGGACATCGTCAGTCCTCAGGTCCGATCATCTGCTCAGTCGCAGCAGGCGCGCAATCGTGGGTCCTGGCGCTCCTCCAGAGGCACGCTCGACATCTCGACGGTCCTCGAGCAGCTGAGTCTTGCCGAGGTGCTCCTCTTCACGCTCTTCGAGCTGGGCGTGCTGAACGAGTCGCAGACATCCTCCCTGGTCCGACTGCTCAGCGAGAACCCTTCGCAGCTGCAGCACTTCATCGCTCTCACCGACACCCCGAATGCTCCTCTGCGCGATCTCGCCCTCTACGCACCCTTTCTGCAGAACTGCGATGTCGAACCGTCGCACGCTAGTCACGGATTGCACGAACTTCTGCACACGGAATACCCTTCCCAGCAGATCACGGAGCAGCTGCTGCAGCTAGAGCGCGAGGGGGCTTTGTCGAAGATCGAGTACGCAACGCTGTATCGTCGGTGTGTGAATCGATCCCTGGTGATGCACCACTGCTACGACGAGCTGGTGAAGGACCACGACATGGGTGCTTTTAGAAAGAATCTCCAGATGTACCTTCGAGTGTACGCGACGCTGACCCCTCCGCAAGCGCATATCAACAATCCACATCATGTAGCGATCTTGCAGGAGGTGGTCGCCACTCACTCCCTCTCGGAAAAGGAGCTGCAGTGGGTTGTGTCGGAATATTGCAATGGGAACGAGGTGGTGGTGAATTCGTTTTCGGTGTGCGAAGAGACGAATGACGTGGCTGGGCTGGTAGCGATGCTACGCACGTTGATTCGAATGGTGGGGAAGTACCAGCTGATCGAGGAGGCGACAGAGTTCTTTGAGGTGTTGCTGAAGGAGATGCTGGAGAGCAGAGTGCTGTCGATGAGCCAGTGCGATGTTCTGCTGGCAATGGTTCACGAATCGAATCAAGTGCTACTCGAGTTATATAGAGAGTATCAACGATCGCAGGATTTTGAGGGACTGCTGGGAGCTCTGTTGGTGTTGAGCAGTACTGGACAGAAGGAGAGTACTGGAGTAGAGGAACTCTCAGAAGATGACGTTATCTTGCCAACAAGAGACGAGTCGATCCAGATTATTAAAAACATAGAAGAGCTAGGAGACGACGTAAAGTCTCAAGCAGAAAAGCTGCTGGGAGAAGGGAATATTGATGTGGTGTATGCTGTAGAGGAGTGTGTGTGTATGTGACAAATAGATCAGCGAGTACATTCGGTCGAGTGACAAGTTCAAATTGATAGATGCTATACAAGCAATCGTGCGCAGCAGCTCTTCGCAGTCAGTTTCAACTTGAAAGTTGTTTTGTAACTTAATTTCGTTCTGTTTCCTACAAACATGTTATTCGTGTGCTCGTTTTGCCTCTTTCGCTTCCTTTAGCTCTTTCAGTAAAGCTTTCATGTTGGGAGGCACTATCGTTTTTTCTTGGGGAATTCTGCTCACCTGCATACGACCCAAGCGTTTGGCGCAGAACCGTTCATCTAACTTTGGGAATCGATCCACATCTCGCATCAGCGTCTCCTCCTCCCAGTTCGCAGGAAGATCCGCTCCATTCGGCATTTCCACCTCTACTCGTTGCATCATCCAGTTCCTCGGATTCAATTTGTCTCGGATGTATTCCTCAGCATAGCTTCCCAGCCCTTTCTGCAACGCAATACAATCATTAAAAAGGTTGATCTCATAATTGTCTTCGTACTCAAATGCATCTTCAATAAAGTGGTGGAACATCTGTGTTTTCACAATGGACTTGACTAGCTTTAGATCATCTTCATCTACTTTATGGAGGAACATCTTCTTGTCCAATATCGATTCAAACGAGGCGCCTTCCTCTGCATCATCATCTATTCTTCATTCCATGTGCCCAGTTCCTACAGAAACAACTGCGATAATGGCCAATGAGTCTACATAGCTCCAGCATAAATGTGACACGCAAAGACTCCACGAATACATCTCTCTGTATCTTACACAATCCAACTAGGACTACATCGCTCACTTCTGCATCTGCCGACAACCCTTCTGCACCGCTATCCGCTTGAGAAGGTGTCACAAATCGATAGAATCGTCGCACTCGCTTTTGCTCATCATCGACTGGCGTAGGAAGGAATGGCGAGTACTGGTACATTGGAGTACTATTTGCATCGCCCTCACTGAACGAGATGGAGAGCTCCTCACAACTTTGGGACTGTCGATGAATGATATCGAAAGAGTTCCGACAAAGCGGCGTCATCGGCTCCTTCAACGATTCTTCGCCTCCAGGTGACATCAATCCATCATGCAGAGAAGAACTCGAGGATCTGACAAACGGAGAGCAGACTTCATTCATCATCTGAGGAGCAACACCGATCTGACATCGCAAAAGTAAGGGCCGACTAGCTTCTTCGATGATTTGCTTCACTTCCTTGAATTCCTTTCCTACAACGCATTCTCCTATTGTTTAGCAACAGTCCGTAGGCTCACGATTTACAAATAAGATTACAGGTTCTCTCTGAAAAAGTTTCACACGTTTTCCAGGCCCAGAAATGGTCATATCATCCGAGTCATTATTCATGATATACACGCAATCAACAGGTTCTTCCCCTTCGAAAAGCTGGCGTCGCTTTGATTTCAGTATAATTCCCATCTTTCCAGGCCCAAACACAATTTCAAACACAATATAACTTGACTCGTTGATGTTCGAGTCATCGCAATACAATACGCGAGCTATTCATTATTCGATTTCACAGTCAGTCACTTGATGGGGGAGGAAGGTGCTTCTCCATCTGTTTTTCTACCTTTTTCACAAACCCCTTCCTGAGTTCAATCAGTCCAGATGACTTCGGAACTGTTACTTCATCGTAGTCTAAAAACACCACAATCACTCCTTCTAGATTGTTCTGACAATCATCTGAGTCATACTGACGAGTCGTTACGCCAAAAATATAGGGAAATGAGGCCTACAGTGAATCCCTCTATGGATTTCTACCGAAACTGTTTCAGTAACAGCAAGAGGAAGAATCGGAACAAAAGGATGAATCCACCGAAGTGGGTAAAGAAGGTCATTAAAAGCCTGCGCACAGAGTGTCAACGAATCCATTTGCTCTGACACGAACAGCACTCGTTTTTCTTGCAGAAACGCAGAGAACACTTTAACGATATTCTTCGGGGAGAGAGAAGTAAACAAGCAGTCGAAACAGAGCTTGTCGGAATAGGGAAGACTGGTAAGAGGTGGGATGCGAATCGTGCAAAACTTTTGGAAGACTGGGAGCTACATAACAAGAAGCAGGAATTGAAACATGAATAAGATATCCTGGGTCAAGAACTGGGCAGAAATCCACATAGTGCTGAATGTATCTCTCCACTAGAATGAAGGATGAAGAAGAGTCGTACAGGGGAGAGACGTCATGTCATCTTCCAGCAGTGTATCGTAGATCGAACCTACATGGAAAACTTTGCAAATTCTCACCCTTGCGCAGAAGTGCCTCAAACGATTCAACCCTCGGTATAGACACGTTTTCGTCTGCAAAGCGATCCTCGGAGTCGAGGATTGCAAATCGATATAACTCTCGAAGAAAAACATTGAAAGCAGAAAAAATAGGTTGGTGAGATAGTACACACAACGCACGGGGAACGTAAAGTTGTCTTCCTTTGCTGTCTTTTCGGAATTCACCATTGATCTCTAGGTGTCAACGAGAACTACGTATCTTACTCATCTTTTCGTAGTAAAATAGTGATGTCCCATAACTACGTGAACGATCACTATAAATAAGGAGCAATGGGAGAATCGACTCTAAGGTAAAGCAAAATGTAAAAAAATAGGGCCGACGTCTTTCTTTCTTTACATATCTAATTTTTGCATCTCCTGGGATGCAACACTAGTTCTAAAAAACACATCACAAACAAACGTATTGTGAATTCTCTGGGAATCTGTGCTTTTTATGATCTTCCACAGGATATCTATCTACTACAACTATTGGAGGAGAAGCACGTCCAATATTCTCTTCTAAGTGTCAATAGTATTCGAGAACACACTACCCGTTGGTGGGACAGTCACACTCATAAAATAATCAGCTAGAATGGGCATTGTACTTTGTGATGGACGAATAATACAGGTTTTATCATATGGGAGTTTCATTCTGATGGATCTGTGTTTTTTTCTATCCTACATGCATTTCTCAACGTACTATTTTGAGTCGAGCTAGGTGTTGGAAAGATACAGAATCCCATTTTCTTCCCTTTAAAAGAGTACATACAGTCAGAGTACTCTAAAATGCGTAGATATTGTATCAAAAGAAATATCACCATTCTATCAAGACGAAGAGGATCTATAATGAAGTGTTTTGGAAAAAACGTATTATTTCCCGTTATTCAAACTCGATTCTCTTCTGTACTCATTTATTTAATATGAACAAACCATCATTTCAGCCACTCTCAAATTTGGGAGGATCAAATTTTTGCTTTATTAATAGTATCGTTCAAGTAATGACTATTGTTAGTTGCAATGCCTAGAATCTTTGGAATATTAAGAGTTTCAGGGATGCTATTATTACTGGATTTATTCCACATCAAAGCAGTAGGATCTGTTTGTTCTGATCATGGATAGTCAAAGGGCAGAATAAGTGTACATGCATATACTGTTCTTTAAGGGTATATTTAGTTGTTGATTCTTACTTTAGGATCTGCTTATCGCCTATGACAGCAAAACAACTTTGGAAACTCTAAGTGCTGCAGAGTTGCGTTCCTCTCTTGCAGAGTATTACAACACACGCGCTGATAGCATGGAAGATTCGTATGAAGTCTTTGTATGCGTTTGTTTTCCTTATTAGGTATAGCAAGATATTCTTGACTATATCCACCTTCTGAGTAACTTCTGCACTGGAAACTTGGGGAATAATGAGCCCCATTGTATTAGTCATTCTGTACTGGCGCTTACTGTTTTTAATGCGTAGTTCTTTGGAATCACGATCTATGAAAAGAGTATCTGCTCTTTCTGTGGTGAAGAATCAAGTCCTCCTACTACCCAATACTTCTACCAAGTTACTGTGGAACAACTCTTTTCTGGAATGGAGTACTATGCATCGTCTCAGATTCGCCAAGAGGACTATCTCTCAACTCTGCTTCTTTTTGCGATGAAGACCGACTATCCCCGCTGTCTTCTCTCGAAGGATTGTCCTGGGAAGTTCTGCAAGTGGTACGGATTCTCGCCGTTGTTAAGCATAGCGACACGCTCAAGAACTTCCCTAATGTCCTGACGATGAGCTTCATTTATGCCACAGATCATATGCCGAAGGAACGCCTGCGACCTCTCTATTATGTGGCACTCTGTGGGGTTGGTTATGCATAGTCGTTGGTCATGCCGTTGAACGGTGGGTTGCTCACTCGCGACAGCTCGCTCTACTCCGACCGCTCGTACATGTATCACCTGTCAGGCATCATCCTGTATTATGGACAGCACTATGTGGCAATGTGTCTGTACGAATTCGAGGGAAAGTTCTACTGGATGGAGTGCAATGATACCAAGTTCCGATATTTTACCGACAACGCTTCCATGATCGATCATTGTGTCGCAGCTGCTTATCAGCCAGTGCTATTGTTTTACCAGAGAGACTATCCTCAAGAAGGCATCGCTTTTAATCAGCTTCCTACTGTACAGGCTGAAATACCTTCTGCACAATTTGAGTCATTGCCTCCGGTTGTTGCTGCTCAGCCTCCAGCGCAGCCTCTCCCTTATCAGGATAGTAATGGTCAGCTCTATGCTCCTATTCAGCAGAATCAACCTCCAGCTGAGGTGCTTCCCAATCCAGAACTTGCTCAGAATGGAATTTCGATGAATATCTATGGTCGGGAAGGAGTAGAAGTGATTCAGGAGCCATTACCTGGTAATAATGCCTATGTTGTTCCTACACATCCTCAATATCCAGCATCCGCACCTGTTCCGCAGTCTGTACCGCAGTCTGTACCTCAACCAGTGCCGCAGCCTGTACCGCAGCCTGTACCGCAGCCTGTACCTCAATCTGTACCTCAATCTGTACCTCAACCAGTGCCACAGCCTATTCCTCAGCCTGTACCTCAATCTGTACCTCAACCTATTCCTCAATCTGTGCCTCAATCTGTGCCTCAATCTGTGCCTCAATCTGTACCTCAACCTATTCCTCAGCCTACTCCACAATCTGCTCCTCAACCTATTCCCCAGGCTGTTCCTCAACCTGCTTCTCAACCTATTCCTCAACAAATTCCTCAGCCTACTCCACAGCCAGTGCCCCAGCCTATTCCTCAGTCTACTCCACAATCTGCTCCGCAACCTATTCCTCAGCCTGTACCCCAGCCTATTCCCCAGGCTGTTCCTCAACCTGCTCCGCAACCTCTTCCTCAACCTACTCCTCAGCAAGTTCCCAAACCCAATCTCCCACCTGCTCAGCCTACTCCCCAATACCCACCTGCTCAACCTACTCCCCAATACCCACCTGCTCAGCCTACCCCTCAGTATCCACCTGCTCAGCCTACTCCCCAATACCCACCTGCTCAACCTACTCCTCAGTATCCACCTGCTCCTCAACCTACCCCTCAATACCCACCTGCTCCTCAACCTACTCCCCAATACCCACCTGCTCCTCAGGCCGTATCGCGTCCTGCGCAGCAGTATCAACCAATTCCTCAGTCTAGTTCTCAATATGCTCCTGCTCCCCAGCCTGCCCAGCAGTACCGCCAACCTGTTCCACAGTACATTCCTACCCAGCAGTACCTACCTGCTGCTCAGTCTGTTCCGCAGCCGGGTCAGTACCCTCCCGTTCCGCAGTACCCTCCTGCGCCTCAGCCCGCCCAACGCTACTCCCCTGTTCCACAGTACACTCCTACTGTGCAGTACGGTCAGCAGTACACGGCAGCTCCTCAACCGGCTCAGCAGAATATTCCTGTTCCTCAGTACCCTCCCCAAACTTATGCTCCTCAGTACCAACCTCCCCAGAAGTACGTCGGAAATGCACCGCCCTCGCAACAGAATCCATATATGACAAGTAACAAGTATTACTGAATGAATTGATGTTATTGTTTTTTTGTTAACATAATGAAGTATCGCTATTTGTTATTTATAAGTCTGCAGTGATTACAGATTCCTAGGAGAACGACCGGACAAGTTTTCCTTTTCAGGAATCATTGCTTCCGTATATTCGGTATTTTTCATAATATTTGGTATATCACTGTATGCAATATGCGGAAAAGGGTTGAGTTTTGTTTTTTCCTTTAAAGTTAGCATTATCACCTTTCTTGCTACAACACTACTCGTCGCATCGATTTTTGATATTCAGGAACGAATTCGATTGTTTCGATTTGGATTGCTTGCTATCTATAGAGTTTTCCGCTCTTTCTTTGTCTCTTTGGTGATTACTACAATTTATGTTTTTTATAAGTTTTCTTTTTTCTATCCGTAAATTCTTCTCTGTAGTTGTTTTGTAGTTTGACGATTTCCACGATCCCTTACTATTTCTGCTGTATGCAACTTGTTACGTGTTGCTGTAATGATATTTAAAAGATTTGAGATTAGATCTCTTCTGTATTTTACGATTTGAGTCGATTATTCCTCGACGATTACTATTTGTTTCGCTTTTTCTTTTATCCTATTCTTAGGTGATCTGTCGTATTCAGAATATGCTTTTTCCTCTCACCTTCTCCATTCTTCTCCTTACACTTCTCTTACTCTACCAATCCTCTTCTTTCATCCCTTATTTTTTCCAACTTGTCCTGCTTTCCGTCTTCTTCCTCTTTTATCCACCTTCCAAGACTTCCACAACTCAATCCACTCAATTTGAGACCTGGCTCTACTTTGGTATTGCAACATTCCTACCCCTCGCTTTGTTTATCTCATCTTCCTTTTCCCAACTCCAAAAATCTCCGATATTCTTTTCCCTCCAACTCATTCTTCTCTCATCAACTCCTGCCTCCGTGTTTCTCGGACTTCTTTCCATTCGCTATTTCTCTTGGTCCCGTAGTTTATAGCAGATCACTGTTCTGTAGACATTGAGGTGAGTCGTTTAAATGTATTGAAAGCTGTCTTCCTGATCGTCTTTCTTTACACTTTCCTCCTCGTGCAAATCGTACTCATCCCAACAACGCTCGTCAATCACGTCTTTCTGTTCATCGCATCCCTCTGTCTTCTCTTTCCCATCATTTCCCACTTCCTGAACTATACGAAGTAGAAGTGAACACTGTGTTGAATGTAGTCAATGCATCCGATACATCTCTTCCTGCTGCGTCCTCGTTGTTTCTGCTGTCGTTTGTGTGCTACTAAAGACATCCTGGACTGTGCTGCTGATCACTCTGGGTGCTGCTTGGTGCTTTTCCCAGTTCTACTACATTCGCTCATTTCGAGTATTCTTTATCGCTTTCTCTCATTTCGTTATATTTAGGATTGGGAGGGTGCTTGTTTGCACTGGTGATTCACTTTTTACTGCTTGAGTTTGAGAGTATTAAGTTGGGGCATGTGTAACGAATAACACAAAGATTTTCGCTGCCATTAGGCTTCTCCCGACTTCTAGTAACCTTCGTCATTGCATTCATTGTGATTTCATTCTGCATTCCTGGAGCACTGTTGAATGATCGACATCCCGGTATCTTGAACTTGCTATGTTTGGCATGGTCTATATTGCTGTGTGTCATTGAGTATCTCCTCATTAATACGCATGTGGATTTCTCTCAAAGTAATCTACAGCCTTTCTTTCTCTCTAGTGTCAATTGAACTATACTCCTTTTCATACATCCTCCTTACATCCCTTATTCTCTTCATCCTCACTCTCAAGTCGCTTTATCAAACTCTTGTTCCATAGACTCTACTCAGAAAATCGTCTGGCTCCGTGGGTTGCTCGCGTGCTACTTACGCTTACAATAAGTAAGTCATGTCTACTGCTTACCAACTCCATACAAGCTGAACTGGCTATCGCTGTGCTGATCGCAGTATATTTAGGACCCTTTTTTCATCGTTCTGGAGAATCAAAGTGGATGATTCTGCGAAGTGTTGGAGTGGTGACTTGTATTGATGTTCTTACATTCCCAAGTCTTGTGAATTACTTTTCAGTATACACATCGCTGCGATCAGCGATCATCTTGACTCTTCTTATCATCCTCGCAAGTTATGTTGCTCTTTTCGCTGTTTTCACTACGAATACTCCTATTGAAACAGCGACGTTGCTACGAAGAATCATTGTGCTCCTTATTGTGGTAGGATTCATCATTATTATCATGAACCCCGACTTAACGATACTGTTGCGAGACTTTGATTTCTTTAACAGTGAAATCTCCTTTATTCATCCGTTGTCAGCACTCTCCATTGCGATTATTCTCTTGTGTTGTATGATGCTGCATGTGCTACCTACAACCTATACTTGTCAACTGGTCACAGTCTTATGTATATCAGCCTCCCTCTCCGTATTCGTCACCTTCTCGTATTACCCAATAAATCAGGTTCTTTACTTGCTTGTTCATCTTCTCTTTGCTGTTTACTGTATTCTGCTACTCCACTCGGATTATTCTCTACATTCCCCTTCACAGCTTACTCTCACAGTGGGCAAAACGATTCCCTTTCTGTAGAATTCCTTCATTGCTCCAATCATAGGTTCGGGATGTGGATTATACTCGCTGTGATGCTGATTGGAGTGGGCTATGCGACCTATCTGTCCTATCCGCTTAAGAATGGAATCAGTATGATGTGCCTCTCTTTGATCAGTAGATTATCTGAAATATACTGCATTTGCTTCGTTGACGCTGACAGTACTGATGGAAATTATCTATTCTCTCTTCTTTCACGTCCGGTTTGTTCCAATCTTTTCCAACTCTAAGGTGTGTCTTGTTAGTTATATCGAATGTAGCCGAGCTCTGTGTACTCTTCGGGAGATATTCAAACATTTTTCCCCCTCATTCGGACCATCAACGATGTGTTCGTCTATCTTGCATTTGTCTGTCTTGTTGCACTTGCAATGCTAATACCCTTCGTGATGCCCTATTTACTTTATTTCCCACTTATTCTATTGTTTCTGTCGAGAAGACTGGAAGTATCCGAAACAGCACTATTGGATCGCGTTGTGTCACGCATTCATAGCCTCATTCTTCCTTTCGTGTTCACATGCATCATCCGGTTCGTGATTGAACTTATGGCTATGAAGTCGCCTATCAGCAAGCGAAAAGCAGATCTCTTGTACTTCTTATTGACGAACCGGAAGGTACGTCAGATTCGAGAAGTGATGTTTTTTGCTGCCTGCACGCCTTCGTACTATTCCGCGTTCTGTCTGAGTAGAGGGTTTTTTCACTTAAATGAGATTTTTATTGTGATATTTGGACTGCTGTGCATCCTTGGTGTCTTTGGTGAAACCTCAGTAGTGCGTATCTATGCTGTCACTGGTGTGATCTCCTCTGTTCTCCAGTATCTCTTCGTAAAGCAGAAGGAGAAGGAAAGCTTGAAGTATATTTAGTTCGTTGTTTGTAATAAACATGCTACTTCCAAATACGAATCACTCCGTCCATGCAGCTGGTGATGAGCAGTTCTTCCTTCTCACTTCCAGTAATGACCATATCAGTAATTGCCTTAGGATGAACAGGACGCACTTCACTGTTGCGCACGGTCGTGGCGATATCTCTTTTCTCCTCCACACACTTGCACACAGTTCCTTCTGTCTTATACACATCTTCCACGCAGCTCTTGTCGACACCGCATACTGTGTAGGAAGGAATTGTGTTCTCAAAACTCCAGAAACGAACACAACGATCACCACCTGCAGTCAGCAAGTAACCAGGATCATCTATGAGTCATACCTTACGTCCTCACTCACAAGGTGATCTTGGATTCATGTAGGGTGGCATCACCATCGCATTGATGCTGTGCTGGAAAACAGGCATGCTGCTGTCTACCAGACCAAACAACGACTCGTTCATTCCCTATGCATCGCTCCCAGATCTCTCTCCTACCTTCAAGGGGACATGGCGTAACTCCACAGCAGGCGCTTCACCGACTTGCAGCGTTCGGCAGCACTCTCCCGATTCTATGTTCCACAGGTACACATGGTTATCGCCACTTGCAGCCCAGATGGTGGGGGTGGCCTCCAATCTATTTAGTCACTCTGTTGAGACAGCTACCGTTGTCCTAAAACAAGACGGCTGATGCGAGCATTATCTACTTGCTGCCACAGATTCACGAGCAAGGGATATCGCATGTTGTACACCTGAAGAGACCCACGACTGGTTCCTGCAACCAGAATCTCGCTTGCACTGTCTACGAGTGAGAAGTTAACGCAGAAAGAACCATAGGCGAGACTGGACACAACACCAAGTGAACTATTCACAGGGATCTGCTTGACTGGCTTGTAGACACGTGAGTCAACGAGTGAGATTGCATGCATAGATGAGTAGAAGAAGCAGTTCTGCAAAGGCGACGGGTCGCTTACAGAGGTGATGATAGAAGGCTCAGTAAAGGAAAACTCCTGCTCTTGGGAGAACGAGTCGTCTGTGTGGGTTCTTCACATGAGTGCAGCTATTCTCGCTTACTCGATATTCACAAGCAGAAGGTGCCCATCAGCAGTGGAATAGATGAGGTGCGTTCCATCGTCACAAAGATGCATATTTGTGATTCCAGCACTCTGAAAATCATCTCTGCGCATATTCCCTACCACATGATTGATCACCAAGCCACTATAGTCTCTTCGCGACAATTTACGGGTGTCCAGGTAACCGATCTCACCATTCTCGCTTCCCCAGTACACAATGCTGCTTCCCTATCCATAACGACCACGCTTTATGCCTACTGGAATAGTAGCAAGATGATTAACACTAACCAACGATTCTGTCTCCACACAGCGAATCAAATCACCACTAGGCTGATATCCATTCACATCTACATCTCACTCAGAGGACATGTCAAACTCTTTCCACGAGTTGATACATAGGAGGAAGGTGACTGGACGACATGAGTTGGCTGAGAGAAGGAATCACTTCCTCCCTCTAGAGCGAGTCCAGAAGGAATATACAACGAACCAGATCGGGATTTCGAACGAGCAAGAGGATCCTCCGCCATCGTTCCAAGTCGGACTCGTCGTTGAATCGCAGCCGCACTCGCCTTGTCTGCTTCCAGTTCGTACCGAATGAATGTTCGCATATACATTTGCTTCGTGAATACATCAGGTCGCACCAGATCAGTTCCCATATCGAAGTCAAGTGTTGCTTCAGCTGCCAGTAGGCCAAGCTTATCTCGGCGATCTCCATCTTGACGTTCCTGACGATCTCGCTCTTGTTTCTCGATTCCCTCCGCATTCTCCGCCTCTTCTAGCTGCGCGTAGTCAAGAGGAGCGTGAAGATGAACGGTCAGTGCTTCGCGAGTCCAAGGAAGGTAGAAAACTGGGCAATCGTAGTAATCCTGGATTAAGCGAATCATCATCGCTTGAGTGGTTGGTTTCGGATACACATGCTCCATGAGAAGTAGACACTGAATGACTTTCTCTCGAATAGCGGGGTTAGGGTGGAGGAGAAGGGGTCGCTACAAAAAAGAGATAAAACGAAGCCTACGATCGTTAGAATAATAGCTTCAGCTGTTTCCTTCGGAAGTACATTCTCCTGATCTTCGAGAAGCGCAATGAATACAGAGAGAACCTTCAATACCACCATGTGGCGCATGCTGTACACAGAGTTGATAATCACATTGGTGAAATCAGTCAGTCCGTTTGTAGATCGTCGATAGAGCAGAGAAAAGGCATCAATTGCCAAGAACTTCACATAGAAAGAAGGCGAATTCACCTTTGACATGAATGAGGTAGCTATGATATCAAAGAACATTTTGTATCCAAAGAAAGTGTAGAAGTCATCCATGTGCTGAATAATGACACACGCGATCTATTCTCAAAGCCTTTCACTGCACATACCGCAGGAGATTCCTCATCCGAATCGCTCAAGGCACGCAGCAGACACATCCGTACACTGTCACGCAATTGCTCGATATCCTCACTATAGGAACTTGCTACACCAATCTCGCTATTGCCCAACTCCTGGCTCTGCAGACGAGCTTCGTAGATCTTTTCCTTTTGTTCCACATTTAGCAGCCGACGTCCCGAAAGAGCGATATCTGAAAGACACTCCGCTACTGTCAGTTTCACCTGATAGTCTTCTCTACTCTTCAGACCACATCTACTCGCTCACCTCTCTTGCGCAGCCGAAATAGCGGGAAGAATGTAGGTAGTAACCAGATTGAAATCCGATCGAGGTAATACGCGGATGCAGTTCAATACGCGAGTGATGCATCGAATTGCCTACTCGTCACACATCGACCCAATGCCAACACAACTCATCACTGATGCATACTCCATCGAAGGCGACGACGAGCGACAAGCAGTTGTTAGCACATGCACCAAATGAGGAAGAATTCGCTGAAGAATAACGGAATCGTCCAAGTAGGGACTGATATCAGTTAGGAAGCGCATAGCGAGAATCTTACTGAGAGCATAGTTGACATTTCGCAGTGACGATGTCACTAGAGGTAGGATAAGAAGAATACTTTCTTTTCCATAAGGAAGCGAAGGCACCTTTTCATCTTGCTCCTCTTCATTCTCCACAATCACGTCTCCAACAGGCGTGGGTGTTTTAGCCAACTGGTCATCATGCGTATTATCTTCTTCATTCTCCATTCGCTGCTTTAGTGCTGCAATGCTCTTCTCAAGACTTGTTAACCGCTCATTAATCTTGCTTTCATAGTTATCCAGATTCATCTCCACAAATCGATTTGATGAGACTTCGGATGTGCTCATCCCACGATTTCGTTCCAAAAGCGACTGTAGGTGAGTTGCGTAGGCCATGTACCTCTCTTCCTTTCCCACATTTCTGACTCCCAGCATTTCTATCTTACATCGAACCCTAACAACTACGCTCCATGATTTCAGTGTAATGACTGAGCACAAGTGCGATACGAGCATCACAACTGCAATTCACTGCACGCATGGCCTCTCGGAAAAGAGGATACACTAGTGTTTGGAAGATCATTGGGAAGATGTTGTTGTCTCCAGTATAGTCACGCAAGTACCTATCCTTCATGTCTCTTCACATGCATACTGCTCGGCAGTCATGCGCTCCTTATCGTTTTTGTTGATCATCTGAGTCACCAAGTGCTATCAATCACTAGACACATTCTTTCCCACTCGTATCTTCTCATCGGAGATTCGGTTCAAAATAGGACTCAAATCCACGTCTTCGGACCGGTAGCGCAGCAGCGAGCTGAGGTCGAACAGTTCCTGTCCCTGTGTAAAGATTTCTGCGATTACACAGCCCAGAGAGAAGATGTCGGAGCTCCAGCTACAGGGAATCGGCACTCATCAGAACTACTGAACGTTGCACGGCTGATCGGGGGGAATGCAGCCGTCCGAGTAGGACGGAGGGTAGGGGGCTGTGGGGGTGTCATTTCTAGATGAGAAGGGACGACAACGAGGACAGAGGCAATTGGACGATTCGCTCGGGCGCCAGGTAGCATGCATGACGCTTCTGGGACGTGAAGAAGTAGGAGAAGTAGGCTAGACGTGAGACGAGGAGTGCACACACACTGTAGATGTTGTCCTCCAGAGAAAGCTGCGCCGGCTTATAGTATCCGAAGTCAGTGGGGTGAAGGCACTAGCGAACGACGTGCAGGATATGTTAAGTACACCCAGCCGATGGAGGTAACGACGAAGTTCTCCGGCTTGATGTCTCCGTGTGTCAGATTCTGTTCGTGCAGCTGCTGCAACGCCTAGATCACAACCAATAGGAAATCGAACTTGAAGACATTGGAAGACGATCCAACGCTTCTCAATGTCGCAAGGGAAAGGACGTGAGCTAGCTATCATGAAAACAGGAGACACTACTTGAGTCGAGCATCTAAGCAGCTGTGGAAGTAGGGACGGACGAGATATTCTGTCTGTGTTCCCTCATCAAAGAAGAAACGCTACGATAAAAGCATCGAAAAGCTACACACTGTGAAGGGAGCCAAATTTGGCTGATCAACTGGATTTAACTTTGAATTGACATAATCCATATACTTCTCGTGCTGGTGAAGACTTTTAACATCGGAAGGGACTTGGAATACCTTAATCACCATGTATCCCTTTGGATTCCGAGCAAGCCCAGTTTTCATATACTTCCCATTACCGATTTGGTACTATCAAATTACAAACCAGAAACAGCACTACAGGAATGAGTTTTCCTTCCGATGTCGTAGTATTTGCGATACCGCGAGACTTGGTTTTTGAGTAGATTATGATGTTTCCCATTCGAAATACACTCTTTTAAGGATATAGACCCAAATTTATCTAGGTCGGATGACATCAAATTGTCCTTATTTCAGAAACACTTTGTTCCACACTAAATAGTGCATTATGATTACTTTCATCTCTTTCAGTATTTGCTGGCTTCCAGCTTTCTTTGTGACTCGATGTGATTTCCTTGTTTTAGGACTATTGTGGAACTCGATCCCTTTTCTCTATTGTTGTACTTATTCTATGGATAGGAGTAAGCAGAGCATCTAGTTTATAAATGAAAATCGTATCATTCTGAGTGGGGACAGAAAGGGTAATTATAGCAGGGATCTGTAATTACCGACTACAGTGATATACTTTAGTGTGCTGTAAGTTACTAATAGGCGACTATCATAGACATGACGTTCTGAAGCACTTTCTGTATCTCTAACCAATAGCCGACGTTATCTAGAATAACATCCAGAAAAAATTTCGACAATAAACGACAATCGCATGATAGAATGAATGAGATCACTTTTCTTCCAAACGAATAAAATTGGGGACAACAGAGTGTGACATAAAAGAGGGTACTCCACTCATATTATCTGCCTTCATTTAAAGAATCATCACTCCAATCCAATGTCTAAAGAAGGAGCGAGAGGACGCGTTGGGTTACAAAACGGGGGAAACACCTGTTTTATGAACGCAGCGTTGCAGGTAGAATAATTGCGTAACTTCTAATGCTGTAGTTATTGATGCATGCTCCCGAAATCATTCTGCCTTTTTTGGACACTGAAGAAAACCCCATTGTCTATTCTACGTTCTTTTCTTACGCATAGGAGGGACAGACGAATGACAAGTATAAAATGGTTAGGGAATTCGCGAAGCTTGTTCGCAATCACTATACAGCGACTACAAAGAGTCAGAACCCCCAACAATTTCGGAAAGCGTTGAAGAATATTGCTTCCTATCTGTGTGACGGTGATCAGCACGATTCGCACGAGCTCTTAGTGATTTTGTCGGGCAGTGGTGATTTCTTAGAACTTTGTACTCCAAGGTCTAGAGGAAGAGCTGAACAGGCATCGAGAGGGTTCTCTGAGAATCGAGAGCAATTTCATCCCTCAATTTCAAGATGAAGAACTGATCCAGTCTCTTGTTTTTGAGAAGTCACAGGAGTGGTGGGAGCGTTACAAGGCGAACAACGACTGTTTTATCACGGACGCGTTATACGGAGAGATTTGCAACCGAATCCAATGTACGAAGTGCAGAAAGGTGTTTCTATCCTCTCCATTTCACGTAGTGTGTGTACAACTATTCCTCCTTCAACACGGTGTATGTCCCAGTGCAGAAGAACTCGATTTCGATTACAATCACTCTGGTTTTACAGCTGTATTCTGCAGAGGAAGACACGATCAACCTCCTCTATTTCTCTCTCCCTTTGTCGCTCAAGTCAAGCGACCCAATGAAGGTGCTTGATATGCGATTACGCGACCAGCTTTGTCTTCAGCAGGATTCGTTCCAGGACTCGAATGTCGATTTCCCCAGCTTCTTAAAGGCAAGTCGGATCGTGTATGTGCTGCGAAAGCAGGTGAAAAACTCTTTTGAAGTACCTTTGGTAACTTGTTATGATTAACAGTACTCTCGGATCGTTGAATCGGCTATGGTTTCTGAGTTCGCTTCGCCCAAAAGCTTATCGATTCTAGCTTACTTCGTTCCTCCGTGCAGCAAAAGTACTTTTCCTCTGTTCGTTGCAATCGCCCCTCTTCAGTTTCTTCGGTCGAATGGAAGTACATCGTCGAATCCTTGCGAGTGCTACAAGGTGCAGGCAAATACACTCACGATTCCATTGTTGTTTTGCTTCTCGCGCACTGATTCAATGGACGACTTTTGCCGTCGAATGGCACGACTGCTTCGAATCTCTGCAGAGAGGAGGATCTATACCAACTTGAACGAGAGCAAGCCTTCTGGACAGTATAATCGTCTCTATGCGCAGATTCCGATCCCTGTGACTTATTTGCAGCATAGTTTGTTCTTTGAAGAAGACAAGGAAGAGGCGAGTGAGGTGAAAGAGGAGAACAGTGAGTCAGGAGCCGAGACAGAGAATGAACCGATAAATGGAGTTGACAGTGATGTAGCGAATGAAACAAGAAGCGAGTCAGTGAATGAAGCAGAAAACAAATTGCCTGAGAAAAAGGAAAATGACGAGCAAAATAGTGCTGAAACAGAACTTTCTTCAGATGAAAAACTGGGTAACCCATCTGACAAACAGCAAGAACCTTTATCAGAAGAATCGAAAGAGCCATCAGAATCGATCGATGAGTCAAAAGAGACACCAGAGTTAATCAATGAGTCAAAAGAGACACCAGAGTTAATCAACAAGCCGAAAGAACCAAACTCTGGATCATCCGAAGCAACAAAGTCTTCATTACCCGAGTCAATTCCATCCCTCTCATTTCCATCGTTCTTTGCAACCTCGCTTGGTGAGATGAGCCATCCTTTTATTAATCTGCTGTCGATTCCTTCTATTTCTTCTTCCTCCTCTTACCTGCTTTCGTTGTTTACTGAAATGAATTCAAAAATGGATTATCGGTGTGTCCTTCTTGCTACATCACTCTCTTCTTCGTTAGTACAAACAACCTTCGATTTTGAGGGAATTAAAAGCAAGGATGAGGTTATGACGTCTCTTGTAAAGTCCGTTTGTTGCATTCCTTCATCGGTCAACTATTCGGAGGAGTCGAGTATGACTTCTACGGGAAGGAAGAAAGACGATTCCTCGCAGCTTTCTTTATATGACTGTATCGAATTGAAGAAGACTTCGTCAGTCCTTCTCACAGGCTCAAAGTAAGTGCGATGGAATAGCTTGATGCATAGCACATGTCAGCAGTGTCACGACTCAAATACACTGGAGACAACACCCTATTTATGCCGATTGCCCCCTCTCCTATTGATTCAGCTGAAACGATTCATGTATTCAGTGAATGGGAAATCACGACTGGGAAAGCAAAAGATCAATACATATGTGAGTTATCCCGTGGAGGACTTGGATGTGACTGACTTTGTTCTTCCTTCCTTGTTGGAGCACATCACCAATCCTGCAGAAACGCATTATAGGCTCATTGGTGTCGTTAATCACAGTGGTACTGCCGACTTTGGTCATTACTACGCGTACTGCAAGGATGAGTACAATCGGCAGGATAACTGGTTTGAGTACAACGACACGTCGGTGTCTGCAGTGCGCGAGAGTGAGGTGGTGAATAAAAATGCCTATCTATTGTTGTACCGACGATCTGACCTTGGGTCCGAAGTATACTCGACAATCAGCACAATGAAAATAACTACAGGAAAGAGGCCGACTCTTACTGCAGAGGAGTTGAAAGAGAGCATCTTGAAGATGGAAAGCGAGAGGAAATTACAAAGAAATCGCAACGATGCTGTGGATAATGATCGTAAGGATGGTGTTGAAGTCCCTGAGGAAAACAGGCAGGTGCCTCCAGCAAAGGATAAACAGGTGTTTTCAGAAAAGGAAAAGCAGGCACCTCTGGAAAGAGATAAACATCTTTCTCTTGAGAAGGAAGCGAAAAAGCGATTGTCCAAGCATGAGAGAAATCTACTAAAGAAACAAATGAAGGCGGAAAAGAATGCTCGAAGAAAGTAATGGTTGCAGTGTTTGTTGGAACAATCAGGAAAAGATTACTTCCCGGACATACTATCAACTAAATTGATTGTCGAGAAAACGGTAGCAATCACCATCAAAAGGAACGCACCCAGACCCACAGCCGCATGAATTAGCTTCTGCTGATTCTTCATTGTGGACTTAAACACAGAATAGTGGAGCACAACAGGAATCAAGATCGAAGTAGCCACGAACGCAAATCCACCGACTAGAGTGAAGGACTACATGGATGCACAGCAAAGGATATATAAATTAACCAATTCCCCAAAGAATGGGAGCACATACGCAATGAAACTCAATATTCCGATCTGCAGAAAACGAATCAGAAGTCGCTGTCTGTCGTACACAAAAAAAGTATTTCGAGTCACAGGGCAGTTCTTCTCCAGCAATTCGGTCGTAGAGCTCAGTACAACAGGGTGCGAGCAGACGCACGAAGCCCACATGAGAAGCTTGATGATCACTCCGCAAGCCCCGTTCCCCAGATTGGACACGATGTTGTCCTGAATGTTCCAGTTGTTGCTGGCGTCGCCTCCCGAGGAGAAGGCGATGGTGGTCGGGATCGAGAAGAGAAGGTACGCGGCGCACACTCCTAGTATGCTCTTGGCGGTGATGCCGAACGTCTTCGACTGCTGCGAAGGCACGACCTGCTTCTACAGATCACAACTCGCCTCATCGCGCACGTAGTAGGTGAGGAAGCAGAAGTTGTAGCCCAGCGTGTAGGGCGCCACGCCCAGGTTCGCAAAGAAGGCTTTGGCCCCACGACTCCAGAGCAACTGGGGATCGAAGTGGATGGGGTAGGTCGCCAGACCGTAGCTACGTGGGAATCCAGGACAAGAGATACATCACGACCACCACATAGGCGAGGAGGAGGGTGAAAATGCCAAACCAAGAGACGAAGAAGAGCTGCTTCGTGTTGCGGATGCAGCACAAGACATAACACAGCAGTGTACTGACGATGTGCAGGAACAGGTCGCGGGCTGTCTTGTTCCCCAGGAAGCTCTCTGGCCAGGGCAAACCCTTGATAAAATCGAACATGCTGATCATGGTGCCCAGCAACACACTCCAGACAGTCATGTAAAAGAACACTAAAAATATATAATAACCACTCATTCCATAGAGCTATCGGTAACAAGCAAAACACAGACGTACCTGGTACATCAGATTCGCATAATCGTTGTCGATTTTCAGGCCGTTGCGGATGTTGAGGTTTCGTTTTTTCAACCCTTCATTTGCCTCGATCAGATAATGAGTGTTTATGATATTGGCTAAAGTGACCAGGAAAAACACAAATATTGAAGGAATAATTCCAAGCTACAATGAACAGCACAAACAATCCTTACTTGCGTGACTGTAAAAGGAATGGTCAAGCAACCAGTTCCCGTAACAGTTTTCACGATCGTTACGATAAACTACATCAAAAGCAACCAAGAAAGCGACTTCATTATTCGTAATTGACGAGTCCACAACAGCAGGTTCCTCCACCGGTTTCTTCTCAACAGCTGGAACGACCGGTATGACTCCACTATGAATCGAGGATTTCACATCTGGAGTAAGTTCATTGTTCTCCATCTCAGGCTTCATTACGCTTATATCCACCTTTGTTTCTTCTTTCATACTGCTACACAACTAAAGAAAATAGTAAGAAAAAAAGAATGAAATATGGAATTCATAACCTTCCTTGGTAGGTGGTTCAGTTACAACCTCCAATCGCGGGGAACTCAGAAGTTGAGTAATTGAAATGCTGTTACTGTCGTTCAAGTGTATACACTCGAAAGAAACATGGGGAGTGTAAGCAAGTCTTGATGTGCTAATATGTGAATGCAGAGAAAGTTGGACTATAATTTGCAGCAAAAGAGCTCGACAAATTACACAGGCGCGATAGAGTAAGCAAAGAGATGGAGGGAAAAGATGAGTAGCATAATGATAATAAAGAATGTCGTGCTCAAAAGAAGGACTTGCGCTAATAACGAGTACGTTATCTAGTTTGAAACGATTAGTGGAGGAAAAGCCTCTTCCAGAGAGTGCTAGCAAGATTATTCATCTGTCTGCCCCTCAGTACCTAAATCGAGAATGGGCAAAATCCTCTCCACAACCTACTTCTCTTCCTAGTGCAGATAGGGGAGCATCTGTGAGCTCGCAGTTGTGTATCCAGCTCACTCCTCCATCTCCTAGGAAGGAATCAGTCAACGAAGCGACTGTCTCGTTAATTGATCATGTCTCCGTTTCTTACACTCCAAGTTGTGATGCCAAGATCAAGAAAGATAAATATGAATCAGAAGAGGATCAGGCGGGTTGCGCGAGTCACTTGGATGAAAATGCTTCACTTCCGATAAAGGAGCAACAAACGAATAGCGACAATCTCAGCGGCTCAGACGGTACAGGAGAGAACCAATCTGTGCTTTCTAATCATTCACAACATGAAATTGACTGTATCTTTCCTGTTAAGCAAGCTGGTTCTGGTCAAGATAGTCATTCCATACAGGAAGATCAGCAGGAGGAATGTCCAGTACTCGGTGATTCATCAAGCTCTGCTCAGCATACGAACTCACATGATGAATCTGCTTCTTTGGGCGTTGCTCGTGCATCTGTCCAAAATAGCCATGGTGATAAGGAAGGAACTGTCGTGTCTGTGCATACAGATGAGATGATGGGTTCTAAAGAAGTGGCTCAAACTGCGAGTGCAAATCAACTTGTAGAATCGCGTGATGACGATGCTGTAAATGAATGCGAGCCAGATCAGCGTGTTGAAGCTGAGCATGCGATCCAATCTCCTCAGTCGAGTAGCTCCAGTCAGCAAATGGACTCTGATCAACGTGGTCTGGTCAATGAATCGGTCCATCCTGAGCAGAGAATCCAGAAGGAGAGACTCAGTGTGTGTGATGAGCCGATCGATCACGCTCTCTCTGACCATTCTGCTCAACAGGACAGATCTCCATCTGGCCAGATAATTCATCCCGACGAAGCGGAAAGTGTGATCAGATCGAGTCAAGTCATCGATGCGAGTGAGCACGATCGATCCAATGAGTCTAATCATCCTGAGCATTGCACTGACTATGAACAATCTAGGGAGGTAGTTGAGACGATTGAATCTGGCTCGTCTGCGATGAACGAGTTTGCTGGATCTGTGGAATCGGATGTATTGATGAATGCAAATGAATCTACAGCTTGCAAACAGCCTGATCAAGGGAGTAACGCCGATTCCTCTGCTAACTCACACCTATCGAATGGAGACGAGCACTCCACAGAGGCTAGTCTTAGCGATTCCAGTGGAGTTCATTCCAATGAGCCAGATACGCCTGTACATGAGACTGAGTTGGAACAGTCGCCTCAGCAAATGGAGCAAGAAAAGGTGATGCATTGTGAGCAATCTGCCGAATCTGCATCTCCAGTACTGATCGTGGAGTCTGTTTTTCGTGATCAGACAGTCTGCGGAACAGAATCTGATGAGTGCAATCAGCACATCGTGTCAGATCGACTCAACAATGATCGCTCTACTCAATATACTCGTTTTGATGGGCAGATGAAGCCTGATGTCGATCAGCCTATCCAGCTGAGTGAATCGACTGTGTCTTGTGTTCATCAATCAGTGCTCTCAACTCATTCATCCCGATCCAATGAGTGGAACCAAACTACTGAAGCAAGTACTGTCCGTAGTATTGATCTCACAGAAACAGCTCAGTCGAGTTTGCCGATTCAGTCTAACTATTGCAATCAAGTGGATAAAGAAAGTGCTCAGAAGATTGAAGCAGTTCTTCCTGATCAATCCGTGCAGTTGAGTCCTTGTGGACAACTCAAGTCTAGCGATTTAACTCAGAGTATTGGGCACTGCAAGCCTGAGGCGTCATCGAATAGTGATCACTCGCAGTCAGATCCGTTCATTCACCCGCCCCATTCCAGTCAATCTCCTAAGCCACATCAATCTAGTCAGCAGACTTCTTCCGGTCAAGCATTCGTCGTGGAAAACTCTGAAGAGTCCAATCGATCCAGCCACTCTAGACGTTCTTGCATGAGTGAGTTTCGTCAGCCTCGTCAATTAGTCCCGGTTGATCACTCTATCACTTCTCATGAATCTGGTAATCTGCGTCCAACTATTCGAGCAAGTCAACCAACTTGTTCAGGTCACTTTTCGGACTCCCTTGAGTTACGGATGCAGGCGATTCTCAGTGAATTGGATAAGCAGACTACGTCTCCTTCGCCTCCTCCAAGCTCTGCACCCACTCCTCCTCCTCCATCGCTTCACTTCACTCATCTCAATTTTGTTTACATATCGAACAGGGGATGTGCTGTTTTTCCCTCGCTGATATTTCACATGTAGGACAGGATTCGCCTGCTTATCAGTTATCTGAACCACAACCATGCACTCACACAGCATCTGCCCGTTCTGCTAAGCACAACTCTCAGTGTATCTGAGTTCATTCGGTACATGAAGGAGAAGCAGCTGCCTTCGATGATCGTTCCTGTTCTTGAGATTTATGTTGGCGAGAATCCTCTTTTGTTGTACAACGACGATCCCATCTACAAGTGTCTTTTCCTTCCCCTTCTTATATAGTTTTCTGTTGCATACATTCCATCTGACACTCGCTGATCCCGTTCAAAACATCCGCATCAGCAACCTGGAGTCGTGCTGTCAGTTCGTAGGAATGACAGACCTCTGTAAGATAGGTCAACCGTGAGTTTTGGTGGTACAAACAGTCTTGCGAACAAACCAATTCGGACAACAGAAGGATAAAAGTAAGCCACTGATAGGTTGTGCGACTTAGTTGAAAAAGTTGTTCATGACAAATGTTCTCTTTCCTTCTCTTCAACTTATTCAAATGGAGTACACGCAGTTACCTCAAATTGAGTTTATTACTCAAGAGGAGCTTCCTACCAAGTTGAGTCGTACACTGGTTGCTTCCGATTTGTCTGTGTTTTCGTTACTGTCTGCACTAGAAGATGAGTTTTCGATCGTTACGGAGTTGTTTTCTGAGTTGAATGGTAGATGTGTTTGCACACACCAACAAATAGGATTCTACTTAGAGATGAAGAAAATGGCATTTGTTTTAGAGTGTACTCGTTATTCCAGTGTTTTTTGCAAACACACTTCTTTCTAACTGTTCGGTTGTTCTCAGTGAATTTTGTTTCAAGGAAAATTCACTGAATTCGGTTTCCGTCAAACGCAGTTTTCTTTTTCTTAGGTGACAGGAATGTCGTCTTTGAAAGAGAAAGTGAATTGGATCAATAAATACATATTGGATTCAATGAATACTACAGATAGAGATGATATTCTTCAACTTCGTCAAGAAGTTGAAAAGTATTCCAAACGATTGTACCTTGAAAATCTGTGTGTCCAAGATAATTCCCCATCGCCTAAGGGAAAAGCAGACGATAGGGTTGGTTAATTTTGCCATATATTTGTTTGTTGTAGAAAGATTGCCCTTCAGATATCCTTGGACAAAGAATCGATAGCGACTATCCTTAATGCCCTTAAATTATTGTCCTTGCTGTAAGATCAACCATGAGAATGGGAAAGGACACATTTATAGTGTAAAGCATAAGAAAATGTTACAGGAATGGGCTGAGAGGCAGAAAAAACGAATTGACGACTGCATTCTGTTGGCTGAGCAGGGGCGCGGTTTTCAAAGTGTGGATAAGCATTCCTTCTGGTGTGCTTTTTGTGGGGAAGAAATCATTGATACCGCACCCCTGATTGTGTTGTTTGCTTTGTAGAGGACTTATCTGTAGGTTAAACTGTCTCTCTCACTTGTCTACGAAGGAGCATCGAGACAGAGTATATGAGTTCTTCAGAAAGAACGGTACAAACAATCATGCTATTGATCAGAAATGGTTCTATGTGGGCGAGCCATTTCGCGACGAAGTATGTGTGCGGATCGTTTGTGACTATTAGTATCTTGAGCGCAGCAAAAGTAACATTTATCACAACAAGATTACTCCTTCTCTCTTTAGTTCTTCAGCTCCTCTTTATGGTCCAAGAGCTCCCCAGCAGTCCGAAAAGCCTGTGGTGATGGAAGAAGCGAAGCCTAAAACATTGCTTGATGAATACTCTTACGAAACTCTTCTCTCTGGATCATTGCGGAGCGATAGTTTTTATGTCGGAATGTCTTTTCCGACACTCCAGAGCGCTAGCGGCATTCTGCAGAACCCCTCTGGATACACAGCAACAGGTCGACGTGTGTGGGGAGGAGGCATCGTAAAGCTCACAAAGAAGGAGTGGAAGCCGTGGCCGATTGACCTGCTGATGCAGCATCTGTCGAGGCGTCGCTCAATGGTGAAAAGAGCACTTCGAGAGGCCGAGATGGCGGCACGGAAGAAGGAGGAAGAGGTAGTCGTGCTGAAGCACACAGAGAGCGCAAGGGGTGACGGACTGAGCTGCGTACGGCTTTCTGGAACGAGTAAACGATAGATTCGCCTGACTTCACAGAATACAGGAAACATCCATTCACTGGCATTGCCTCCATGGCTGGATCCGAATGAAACAAGTGCTGCAATGCGTCAGTGGAGGAAGCAGAAGGAGTTCGAAGAGAGATACCAGAAGAAACACCGAGCGCTGGATGTGGGTGTGGTCAGGGGAAAAGAAGCAAAGGATGACTGGCTGCCGAACTTTGGAAGTGTGTGGGAGAGTGGATCGAGAGCACAGACACGACTGGGATTCATGCAGCCAAATGTTGGTCCTGGCAGTATGCTGCAAGAGTTGAGGACGCTGGCAGAGAGTGGGGGGAAGGGAATGAGTGAAAGTGAAAAGAATCGTATCATTCATGAAAGTAAGGAAAAGTTGTTGAGGAAGATTCAGTTGCGAATGAAAAAGGAGGGATATCTTGTTTGTTATAACTTATTTCTATGCAATTCGGCAGCGAGGTAAGGATTGAGCTAATAAAGGGTTATTGCAATATGTGGTAAGCAAGAAATACGCATTCCACTTCTGCATAATACAAACAAATACAAACTCAGTTCACAACGTGTGAAACAATAGGATTCCATTGATAGTACCAATATCATAAAATGACCTTATACGCAGGCAGCAAAATCTAGTTTTCCAAAATTCAGAGTGTTCATAAAGATGCGATCGCCAGGTAGTGTATTGTAATCTCATAGATGGATTAATAATAGTTGAGTACTTAAGGTACAATCATTTTAAAAAGTCGATGTGAATAAATCATTACTCGAACAAGTAAAATGAAGTGATTATCTAGATAACTGAATGAATAATGTCAATATTTCTGCAATTCCATAAAGCGCACCTATATTTCATTTCTTCCAACTCCTTCTACTATTGTTAGATTCCTATGCTCTTATCCATTAAAGGATTGAGCAGGATAAGTAGAATCAGTGGGTATCATTTTAGAGAGAAGGTATTTGTGCCATCTTTTAGTTGTGTAAGATTATACAATACTGTCGATGGTTCTTCTTCGACGACTGATGATAATAAAACCGCCACCGAGTATTAGTACATTTAGTGGAGTATTGTTCTAGTTTGGGATTGAGCGAATTTTATAGGGGGAAAAAGCATGACCTTTATTTCGACAATGATGTAAAAGTAGTCAAAACGAAGAAGACTGTATTTTATGTGTACTTTCTGTATTACAATAGTGGGATTGGAATAGGGACTCGTTTTCTATTAGCGAGCTTATCAAAACAACAAAGCTGAAGTTAATTGATATCTTTCTTCCAAGGGTATTTTTTTAGTGTGCTTTCAATGTTAGAATTACCCTTCATCGGTGAAGGGGAAATATCTACACTACTGCTCATGGGCAGCTTTTGGTATGGGGTTAAGCGCAGCTGGCGGGGTTTTAAGTACTCAGTCGATGCTGTCTCGATCGATGTGCTGGTTGATCATTAGATTTGCTATTGGGATGGGTGCAGGGTCGGTCCCCATGGCTGCTGCACTCAACTGGGTGCTGAAAGATGGGTTGGGGCAACTAGGAGGCATGACTTTCACTGCGTAGCGATGTCATGTTCTGCTGATCCATAGTCTGGTGAATAGCCGTTTGGACTCCGATTCTCGGGGCTGGCGCATTCTTGCAGCATGGCTCCTTGAGATATCGACTTGGCTGGAGGTGATGACGCCTCTGTTTCCACACTATTTCCTGCTCTTCGCAACGATGGCCAATGTTGGGAAGAACATCTCTTGGCTTGCAGGAAGCGCCACACGGGCAGGTATTCGCTATGGGTTCGTGAACGCGCACAACATGGGCGACATCACTGCAAAAGAAGGATCTCAAACAGTTGCGATTACCGTTTTTGGGACTTTTTTGGGAATTGTTTTGTCGAATCTGATTGGTCCAGGACATATGGAATACGTGTTGATGAGCAGTATGTGCATCAGTTCGATTTCGCTGTTTTGCATCTACCAGTCTCTTCGTTGTGTGTGTCTTCCTACGCTGAACTACCAGGTTTTCATAGGCCACTTCACTCACGAAAAGAGAGGAGAGATCGCGACGTCCCATTTTCTGCAGACAGGAACTGTTCTGGATCCCGAAACTGTGGCGGCAATGGAAAGGTTTTACCTCCCGTACTTGAAGGTACGTGGCGACGACACTCCCGTGATTATGGGAATACCGCTGCGAACAACTCTGTCATGTGCAAAATCGTTGGGAGAAGTCCGGTCTTACCTGGATTTGTTTGCAGATCGGAATTATGTGATTAGTTTTTGTGACTATGTATCTCTGCAGAGTGAGAGTAAAAGGTAGAAACAAGGTGTTTTTAGATCGATCATAAACCATGAAAAGAGGAGGAAACGTGTCGTAGGGATCTCTCTGAAAGTGGGAGCCGAGTAGAGTGTTTGGTGTTGTTGTAACTAGTGCAAATGACCAACTTAAAGCCTATTATCATGCTCACTTGTTAAGGAGGGAAATCAAGTGGTTTCAATTGTGTTACTCAATAGTAGAGAGCAGAATGTACAAACGAGTGATACCGAGACTCAGAAGAATTTAGTGGAGAAGACAAAAGAAGGTGTTTCATTGTTATTGTTTTTAATGGCATAGCGGTTGATGGTTCCTTCCCAATTTTCCTGGAGAAACTAACGCAGGCAGGATGGAATTGTAGCGACCTCTTTCTGGAAGAGAAGAATCAGCGATACTGTAATTATACTATTTGTTATAAACATGTACTTTTTCTATTTTATCCCCCCTAATTACTGCAGTTACCCTCTTTGATTACCAACATTGTACCATTAATCACCTGACGAGTAAGGACAAAAATCAATTAATGGACACTGTACTTATTTCCGAAGAACCGGTATACGCTGCAGTCTGTTGTAATATGTAGAAACACGAGCAACACCATGCTTCCCACTATAAGTGTGTGATTTTGATGAGTGTTTGCTTCTTTTTCCTATTCTTTGCTTTTAACACTTCCCAGGTAGCTCAACTGTACCAATACAATTATAGTCAATGCAGACTTCAATTAGTGGATCTTTGGGTTACATCGATTTAGGATGTCTCTACGGTATGTTTGCTGGATTCTCGATTGTTGGCCCCGCCATTGTCGCACGCATTGGACCAAAGTACATTTTCGCCTCCACTTATAATTCAGAATATCTATGATTATCGGCAGTGCTGCATACGCTGTTGTGGTGATAGCAAACTTCTGGCCCATTGCTGCCGTTCAGATTCCGGCCAATATTCTCGTCGGTATGGGTGCAGCCGTTCTCTGGAATGCCCAGGGAGTTTACCTAAGTCGCTGCGCCCTTTGGGACTCGCGTCACTCGTCCAAGAGTAGGGTAGCGAGTGCCCCTCAATCGCAGGCTTTGCCGGCATGACAAGCGAGTACAATGGCGTGTTTTTCTCCGTGTTCCAGTTCACTGGCTGCGTCGGAACCTTGATCTGCGGTTGTCTCAAGGCCTTCTTCCCAACGATCGACAACCGGATTCTGTTCCTGATCCTCTCCATCGCAGCTGTCATCGCCTTCTTCTGCTTCACGCTGATCCCGAGCGTCCCCTCCTACGAGTCGCAGTCCTCCAACAACGATGCTCTGAACGTCTGATTGATCGTCCTCATGCATGTGTAGTCGGTGGGCATCGCTGCCACGCTCTCCCTCCTGGCGCACTCGTCGAAGGTGCAGCTGATGATGCCCCTCATTCTCTTCAACGGAATGAGTCTGGCCTTCATCGTGGGCGACGTGACTCGCGACATTTCGAACGAGTACTTCGGCCTGTCGACGGTGCTCATCGTCACCTCCGTCTTTTACGGCACCAATGCTTTTTGTGGGGTTGTGTTGATGGGGTCATGTGTAGTCTCCCTCCTCTTCGGAAAACTGGCTGCAGGAAGGCTGGGAAGGAGAGGTTGCTGTGCAGTGGCGTTTGGGACGCAAGCGGTAGCGTTTCTGCTGATTATCCTGTATCATTTTAACTACGATCACTCGTTCTGGGACTATTTGATTCTCTACACAGTCATCACCCTCCTGGCTGCGGGTGATTCCATATGGGAGTCGCAGGTAGGGGAATGTGCAGGGCGTGATCACTAGCCTCCGGCCATCTTGCAGTCCTTCTTCGGCTTGGATCGTGATCGAAATGCCGCTATTGCCAATTTGAAGATGTGGCAAAGCATCGGAGATGTGATTCAATTTGTGATCGGCATCTTTCTGAAGTCCCAAAATAGAGCCATTGTCAAATCACTGATTCTCTTGATTGTGTTGATCATCGGATATATGTGTCTGCTAATTCTGGATTACAAAGTTCAGAAAATTGATATGAAGAAAGGAGAGAGTTCCCTTTTGCTGTCTGCTATTGCCACTTCTGAATAAGGTGGAAACGCAGTTCGAGAGTGAATTATATTTTTGTTTTAGAACCTTCCTCTTTTCTTTGTTTAATACAGATGGCTGAAGGTGAGATGTACTACTGAATATAAGAACTGTAGGACCAAAAACTTGCACTGTCGGTAGTGTCATCCTAATATCTGCTTTAGTTGCCTGTGGAACCTACTTTCTCTACAAGCGATACTACCACAATGATAAGACTCAAGAAGAAAAAGAGACAGAAGGCTTAGTCGAGGAACCACCAACTCAGGCTTCTAGCGACTAAACTAGAACAAATAAGCTATTGTTTGTTAAAAAACATACAGAAACGCAACTGTGGCAAGCATATTACTTCTTCGAAACAACGTCAGAAAGCCAATCAAGACCCTCATACAAACCATCACCAGTAGTAGCACAACAAGCCTGAATATACCACTGACGACCAGTTAACTTCTGAAGACCCAACTTCTCAGTAAGTTCAGGAGCAGACATAGCATGAGGAAGATCTTGCTTATTAGCAAATACTAATAAATCAGCATCCTTCAATTCTTCTTCTTGAAGCATCTTGTGAAGTTCATTTCGAGCATCTTCAATACGAGCCTTATCGTTCGAATCAACAACGAAAATAAGACCCTGAGTATTTTGATAATAATGTCTCCACAAATTACGAATCTTGTCTTGACCACCAACATCCCATACAGTGAAAGAAATGTTCTTATAGTCGACAGTCTCAACATTAAATCCAATGGTAGGAATTGTAGTTACAACCTCACCCAACTTTAACTTGTACAGAATAGTTGTCTTACCAGCAGCATCAAGACCAACCATCAGGATACGCATATCCTTCTTCATCTTGAGGAATCTTCCTAACCAATTACCCATCTAAACAAAAGGATGAGATATTTGTTCAATATTATTCAGAATTGTAGAACATATCAAATCATAATAATATAGAAAAGAACTTACGATTTAATCTTCTAATAGACAAGAAATGTGAGATGCGATACATCGAAATGGATAATACTAACCTCTATTGAGTATTGGGTAATTTCCCAATATTTCTATCTATGCTCAA
>JZRM01000429.1:0-27720 GCA_000963415.1 Blastocystis sp. subtype 6 | reverse complement strand
TGGGAAGTGTGAGTGTGGATGCGGCTCATCTGAACGATGGAAAACACAAGATCGGAATGGGATTAGAATTCCTCTTTTAAGCACTAGTTATCGGTTCTGTAGCTGTTTGTTTGAGTAATGGGAGTGTAGCAGAGGAATTCTGCACTTCTTTGAGTGGTTGGAAAATGATGTTTGATATGGAGAATCTGCATTCACAATGCATTGCATGGATGTTTCTATGCTCGTGTATCTGCAAAAGTAGAATGGCTAGCACTTCAGTTAACATAATAATGGAGTTTTGCTCCTGCTTTATTAGAGAATTTAATTCATTTATTAATTGGTTCAGCCAATTGATATGTGCTGCATTGTCTTTATAATCAAGGCTGCTTAACCACTATTCAGTATAGAATTCTTTTGGATCAGAGAACAAGAGTTTAATCTCAGTTTTGATTCTCTTATTTTTAAGTTTCTCTATCGAAATTTGTTTTCTGATCACTCTGTCTGAGATAGCGGTCAATTCTTGTAAAGTTACTAATTGTACTCGCATTATTGTATATTGTTGCTAACATTTGAATCTCTCTGTTGTAATACTCTATTTATGATGAACTATGATAGTGGTGATGCAGCTGCTGAAGAGTTGTATCAACCCCCTTTAAATTGTGTTAACGATATCGATGGCAGATACTATTATGATAGCCATTTGCTTCGTAACCATTCAAACTCATTTTCTTCACTATCAAGAGAGAATTGTAAGTAGCTGAAATTTATTGTTACGAATAGATACATCTCCGGATATATCCTACCAGAAGCCACAGAATGCACGTATACCATCGTTTGCGCCTAAACTGTAGAAGTCACGAATCTAGGTAATGGAATGTCTTGTGATCGAAGTGTCAATGAAATAACTTCTCGCCTATCTACAAAGTCTGTGAAATCTACAAATTCTGATGGATTTGCATTGTCATCTCCATCGACTCCGCGAGTGGTTAGTTCTCCTCGCTTTCGAGTGTCTCCTTCTTCTAGATGCTACGGAGTTGCTCCGATCGAGTCTCGCTGTTCCCTCCATTCTGAGTTGTCGTCTTATCCGTCACGTGACCAATTCTCTTTTCCCAAGGTGGATAAGCGAATTTTCCACTCCTACCAAACTCAGCCTTCTGTGGAGTCGCCTTCCCTCTCCCTTTTCGAGCATTCTGGGAGCCCTTCGTCGCGTTTTCAAGCAGGAAAAAACGATTTTCGTGTTTCCACACATTCTCGTCTTTTCGCTGTTCCTCCGCCCGACGAGCGAGAATTCCTGTCTCCGGCCTCTTCTCGACCTGCTCCGCTTTCTTCTCCACCCTACACTCCAATTTCCCTCCATTACGCATCTTCCTCGATGGACCCTTTTCTCGACGGAGTTCCCATCAACAAGCATCCAGCAGAGCGTTTTGAAGCGTTGAAGCCGTTTTCTGCAGGAGAGAAAAGTAATGTTTGATTCGCTTCGTGATTGACAAGTTTTGCCTCCGGGAGAAAATAACCCGAACGCTCGTCCAGGCGGCAAGCTGTGCTTCGAATTCATGAACGTTGGGAGGTAAGTGCGGTCATGGAGATGAATGAAAGATGTCAGCGCATGGAGCAGGGACGCGTGTGCAGATATCGCCATCTGGTCGCCAGTCATCCTGATGCCATCGCAGACCGTTATCGAAGTGGTCTGCTGACGGATCAGGAGATCGAACAGTATCGTCTGCGTCCTTGCGAAGAGTTTGAAGTGAATCCCTTTGCTCCTCGGGATGCTCCCATTTGCTTTGATTTCTTGAACAGAGGAGTCTGCAGACGAACAGAGAACATGAAGATTTGCAGATATCGTCATTTACTTCCCAACCATCCTGATGCAATCGCAGATAGACAGAGGTCAGTTCTCAAACGACAATAGCATGCTGTTGTGTTGATCTTTTGGGGATTTTGTTTGTTAGAGATCTGTTTATCGAGTACCGTAATGCCCAGACTCCCGAATATTCTCGTCACAGGAACGCCTGGAACCGGAAAGACAACGTTTGCAGATATGATTGCTGTTTTTGGTTGCTCTCAGCCATTCACGTATAGGAAAGGATAGGAATGAGGAGAATCACTGTTGGAGACATTGTATTCAAAAAGAGTTGTGATTTGATTCGTGTAGGTCAAACAAGAGCACTTCAGCTCCGGATGGGACGAAGAATTTCAGTGTTTAATTGTGGACGAAAATGCAGAAGATCAGGTTCATTTTAGTGGCGATTTTCACGCATAGCTTCTTGATTACTTGGAACCTATCATGAGTGCTGGTGGAGTAGTTCTTGAGCACCACACAGTCGACTTCTTTCCCGAGAGATGGTTTGACCTGGTTTTAGTCCTTCGCTGTGACAATACGATTCTCTACGATCGATTGATGGAAAGGTAATCGATTTGGTCTTTCCTCTCTTGCAGAGGTTATTCCCTGCACAAGGTTCAAGAGAATGTGGAGTGCGAGATTATGCAAACAATCTTGGACGAAGCGCGAGAGTCATATGATGTGAACATTGTACAGGAGTTGCGGAGCGAGACTTATGAAGATCTCGAGCATGGTGTGGAACGTGTTGCTCAGTGGGTGGAGTCGTGGAAAGCAGATCACGAGAATGCTTGAAATTGTTTTGTCGATTTATGTCTCATTGTTTGTTTCATTCGCTACTTCCTTTGTTTCATTTGCTACTTCCTTTGTTTCATTCTCGTTGTAAGCTAGCAGAATGTGGCAAAAGGAGTGTAGCCATGCACCTTCCTTGCAACTACGACTTGTTAGAATAGTATCGAGAAGATCGTCACTGGCTGCTATGTATGCTTTTTTAGGAACTCAATGACACTCCTAGAGTGGCTGTAACACTCTTGTCTATCGTTTGTACGTTTTTGAGTTGCTCCTACCTACATCGAGTATGGATGGCCCAGTCGCAGAGTTCCTATATTCCCTCTACGGAGCGAGGAGTGTTCGATAATATAGGCTATAAGGATCTTTCGGATAAGCTGGTTTATCCGCCGATGGATGTTGTATACACCTGGGTGAACGGAAGTGACCCTGCTTGGCTGAAAGAGAAGAATTACTACAAAGGTCTGTACAACAAGGAGTACAACATCACATCGGAAGAAACAGTGGACTCCGCCACTTCGGACAACCGATTTCGCGACAACGACGAGCTCAAGTTTGCATCTTGCGTGTGTTTCATCGCAGGTACAGTCTTCGTTCTCTGGAGAGAAATGCTCCCTGGGTCCGCAACGTGTTCATCGTCACAAACGGCCAAATTCCCTCCTGGTTGGATCGCTCCAACCCTCGAGTGAAGGTGGTTGCGCACTCGGAGATCTTCCACGACAAGTCGGCGCTTCCCACGTTCTCGTCGCCCTCCATCGAGCTCAATCTGCACCACATCGACGCGCTCTCGGAGTACTTCATCTACTTCAACGATGACGTCTTTCTCGGCTCCCCCGTGTTCCCCTACGACTTCATGTCGCTGCAGTACGGACAGTTCCTCTTCTCCTCGTGGAGTGTCCCTTCTTGCGCCAAGAACTGTAGTGCTGATCGGCTCTCTTACCTCCAGGTCGCTACTCGCAGCTGGGCGATGGCCAGTGCGACTTCGGATGCAATACAGCGCTCTGCGGGTACGATTTGGGCGACTGCAATGTGACGAGTGAGGCTGCTTCGGTGGAGAATAAAGACAGTTACCGAGACTCGTTGATTTACACGAATATCGAATTGACACGACTGTTCGGGAATGGCAATCGATTCGTTCCTGCTCACATGCCTCATCTGTTGAATAAACACGTGCTAAACACGATTGAGAAGAACATGTCTTTCCTCATAAACACAACAATTCATCATCGCTTTCGCGACAGCACGGATTTGCAGTATTCCTTCCTCTATTTCCATTATCTCTACCATTTGAAGCTGCTTCAGAGTGAGGATCCTTTTGTTACGCTGTGGAAACGAGTCGATTCCGATGGCAATAACGTTCTCAATGAAAACGAACTGCAGACGTTAAACACGATGTGTTTCGATGACTCTGCAAGCAGAGAGTGATTGATGCGTTAGCGATGAACTGTAGAACCCTGCTGCAACTGCTGCGATGTCTGTCAAATGATGCTGAACAACGGTCCGTGATTCGAGCCTCATTGAAGCGACCTGATCGCTTAGTGGAGCATCGATACTTCGTGCCGAACATCACGCTTGCGTCCTTTAAGAACTGCTCGCTGATCGCTGAGAATGTGCATCGATTGGTGGCGTTCGAGCCTCCTGTGAAGAAGATTGGAGACAAGGATGTGGCTTTTCAGATGATCCACGATGATCTGAACGACACTCGAATGCAGGTTGTTATAACAACATCGTATAACAATAGTTGGATAGTGTGAGAAAGCGGAAATCGAAGTTTGTCTGCATAAACGACGATCTGAGTTCGAAATCCCAGGAAATGGAGGCAGTGATCCACGACTTCTACGAGTCCTTCTTCCCTCTGCCATCTCAGTTTGAAAGGGATCGAAGTGGGGGTCGAGTGATTGACTGATTGTTAGCGAGTTTGTTATACCGGAGACTGTGGAAGAGGTGGAAAGAAGCGGTGCAGTCGAACTACTACTATAAGCGAAGTGGAGTCGCTCTGGTCGTTTTTGCAGTGGGCTTGTGCTGTTGGATTGTGATAGAGTATGGACCGATGCTGAAGTGAACTGTAGTGACGTGAGAAAGTCGCAGAGACGCTCGAAGAGAATGCAGGTGTAATATGTTTTTTTATTTGTTTGGAGCGTTTTCACATTTTCTCTGTTTGTTGCAAATGGTTTCTATACAACTAGATCGATCAATTGTAGAGCACATTGGCGGATGAATTCCTGGCTGATCTGGATCAACTTGAAGAAGAGGACAATCTTGAGAAAGAGCAGCAGTCTCATGATGGCGACATGCAGATAGAAGCTTCGTCTGACGAGAATGGAGAAGGCGACATCGAGAAAGAGGAAGAGAGAAATGTGAGGATTCGTCTTTTATTTTGAATTGTAGCTGGAAGAATCGGTTCAGGACTATGTTCCTGGAGCTGTCACGCATCTGCAGAAGGATCCCCAATACATTACTCATATGGAAGTAGTTTGCGTTCTCAGTTTTGAACATAGAATATAAAAAAGCTAATAGATGTTCCTGCAGGTGAGACTCAGAAAGACAACACAATGAACCTGGAAGACGATCCTGAGTAACCTTTACTGCTACTTTTCACATCAGATACGCTCTGGTATTAAAAACAAATAACCTCCTCTCCAAAATTGGGGAAGAGATTTCCGCCCTTCACCATGCTGTGGTTCTCATCTACTCTAAGAAATTTCCAGAGTTGGAGTCTCTCATTCCGAACAAGCTGGACTATCTCAAGGTGGTGTCTCGCATAGGAAATGAAACCGTGTGTTTTTCTCCTTTTTCTCACAAACAGGACATGAGTCAAGTGAAATTAGACGACATTTTGGCTCCTTCCCAGGTGATGATTGTTAGCATAACAGGATCGACGACGAACGGCGAGCCTCTCTCGGCATCTTCTCTCTCGGAAGTGCTTTCTCTCTGCTCCGAGGCGATCCAGCTGGACCACGACCGTTCTTCGCTGCTCCGTTTTATCGAGTCCCGCATGTTAACCATGGCTCCGAACGTGTCTGCTCTGGTGGGAACGTACATCGCTGCCCGTTTGATCGGTCACGTGGGGGGTCTGCAGGCCCTGTCGCGCATGCCTGCCTGCAACGTGATGCTGGTGGGTCAGCAGAGACAGCTGTTCGAAGGCATGGATCAGTCTGCGCCTCGTCACAGCGGCATTCTGTTTCAGAGCGATCTGGTGCAGAACGCGCCGAATTCGCTGCGCATGAAGGTGAGTCGAGTGCTGGCGAACAAGGTGACTCTGGCAGCACGATTAGATGCGCAGGGCGTGAAGAGCAACACCACGGGAGACGCGTATCGGAAGACCATCGAGGAGAAGATCGCGAAGTGGGAAGAACCCACGCCCGGAATGAGGGATAAAGCGCTTCCTGTGCCACGTGACGAGCCGAAGAAGCGGAGAGGCGGACGACGTGTGCGGAAGATGAAAGAGGCCAGACAGCTGACTGAGATCCAGAAATTACTGAATAAGAGGAGATTCGGAGTCGCTGCAGAAAATTACGCAGATGAAGCCATGGGAATCGAAAATGGAATGTTGGAAGATGGCGGGAGTTTCAGAAGAGTGACAGCGAAGAAAATGAAACTATGTAAGAGAAGGGAGTGGAGTTGAGTGTAGCACAAAAGACACTGAAGAGACTGGGACAAGCGTCGAAAAAGGGATATGTATCCGGATTGGCATCGAGTTTCAACTTGGCTGATGCACAAGGAATCGAGTTGATTAGTAGTGCAAAAAGAGAAGAGAAGACTGATGACAAGTATTTTAGTGCTGTAAGTGGATTTACAAGTGTTCATCCTCACAATTAATTCCCTGTTTGTTATGTCAAACTCGGCTCTAAAGCGACCCACTGTATCTGGTCAGAATAGTCATTGATTTTAGGGACAAACAGGTTATGTGCGCAAAAGGAATCGAATCGGAGAGAATCCGAACAGCAGCCCTGCATACACACCAGAGCTAGATATATATCGTATCCATTGCGTGATATCATGAGAAATAGACAAATGGGATGAACTTGATATTAATGAGGATTTAAAACGGTTTTCGAAGCAGTACAATAAAAGGAGTGATGATAACAGAGTAGATCGTTCACTCCTAGGAGCAAGATTCCTACAAAGGTTATAAAGTCGTTTAAGAATCATACAAATGTTGTCAACAATGTCCGATGGCATCCAATCTATGGTCATCTCCTTGCCTCTTCCTCGCTTGATCATACGGCTCGTATTTTTTCTGTGTTTGATGAGTTGGGTGAAGTACTGTCTGTCAAACACCCAGAGGGAGTGAAAGATGTACAATGGACTTGTGATGGTTCGAAACTCCTTTCTGGGGGTTTGGACAAATATGTAAATGTTACAGATCTGGAGTCTGGGAAGATCGTTCATTCCTACCGACACAACGAGTGGATTTCAAGTCTGTGTCCCCATCCCTCAGACGCCAATTTGTTTCTCTCCGGAGCATCGCGACGAGGTATTGTTTGTTGGGACATGCGTACAAATCATGTAACTCGAGAGTATTTTGGTCGTTTCGGCGAAGTGGAGGATTTGACATTTTTGGACGTTTTTTTGTCATTCGATGATTGACCTTCAGAACACTGGATATTCGTTTGTTTCCACATCGGAGATCATTCGTCGTAATTCGCTGGACCAAGGGATCATCGTGTGGGACTTCCGATCTGTTTTGTTGTTGTTGTTGTTTCATGTAGGGTGCGCGTCTGTCCAACCAGGTGTACATAGAAGGCTACACTTGTTATTGTGTGAGAAAACATCCCTTTGATGATGTGTTTGTTGCTCAAAGCAGTGCGAATTACATCGCTCTTTTCCAGTCGAGGAAGCCCTATCGAATGGACAAGAAGAAAGTGATGTCGACTCGTGGAAATGACGAGTAGAGATTCCAAGGACATGAGTCAAATGGGTACAAGATTGGATGCAGCTTTTCTCCTGATGGGAACGTGGTTGCGTCGAGTTCTTACAATGGCGAATTACTGTTTTATTCCTACGAGTCTTCAGAGATTTTGGATCGAATGAAACTGAGTTCGGACATAGCAACATTGAGCGTGGCATGGCATCCCTTGTTGACTAGTACGATTGCAGTGAGTAGTTGGGACGGGAAGATCCACATATTGCAGTGGATTGTTTGATGAAACAAACAAATGACATTTGAAAATGCTCTGTGGAGAAGCTCCGTAACTCTCTGACCAGTTTTTTCTTTGTCTAGGAATCACTCGCACCCAGGACTATTACACATTGCATATATTCAGGTGGAACTTCTTTCATGAAGATCGTAACATTATTCAAATCTAAAACAACCTCCTCTGACCCGGTCAGTGCTACGTTCTTCACATTTCCCACAAGCTCTAGCGCATTTTCTGTTGTTTCTATAGATGGAGTGTCTGTTTTCTTTGCAGATTCAGAGTCAGCGTTCTGATTGACGTCATCTTTGCAATCGTTTTCTGTTTGAGACTCATTCTTTGGCAATGAAGGAACCTCTATTTTCCCCGATTCATCAAAAGCTACAAATAAGACATCATCTTCTTCGCTACAATGAGACTCGTTTCGCAATATTGCTCGATGATTCTGACGAAGAGGTGACTGAATCAGAATCGGTCTCTTTTTAGACATTTGTTTCAATCGATACTGCAATCGCATTGGCGTCACTGCAGTTTTGTTTAGAAGATAATCATTCAAGAACGAATTTGGACTGCGAACGGGAGTGCATGGCACACTTGAGGCCTTCGGTGGTGCATAGAGCGGTCTTCCGATTGTGCCGAAATAACGCATCGTTTTTTTAAGCTTCGATACGTTCCTTGTAAGTCTTGTATGAAAGGTTGGTTGTCCGGAAAACCGAGCATTGAATTCTTCGACAGAAAGACGATGACGACCTTTCTTCACCTCATAAAAGGGGGTCAAGAAGAAAGGAGAGGGAGGACCGTTCATCGTACACTGGTTCTCGTAATATTCAAAGAGATCTGTATTATGAGGGATAAGAGGAGACATCGAAGACCCGTCCTGATAGAAGGGAAGAGCAATATTAGAGGAGGACAGGAAGTGCGACGAAAACGAAGGAGAGAACCCAACATACATGTCGGGAATCGTAGCACGAGGCTTTCCCAAGTTTAAACTTGACGCTTCTGTGTTGGAGGACGTTGCCATCTATCGGTCATCAGAACTACAGAGAAACGCACAGTAGAACAATAGTCAAATGCAGTAGGAACACAGACAAGCGAAAATTAGAAGAGATTAGGGAGTCTTCACAATAGCGAGGAGAGCAGAAAGGGGTCGATGTAGGGCAATAGACTCGTGTGAGAGAAGTGGATAAATGCTGAAAAACTGTCCAGATAAATGAAAGGGTGTGAAAAAAGTTGATTTAACTATCAACTGTAATTTTTGCTCAATTCGGATTCCTTCAGAAATGATTTCTTTGCTTTTTTCCGAACACTAAAATAGCAGAACTTGGCATTTAACGAAAAGCTCCTCTCACCACTCCTCATGCTTGCTGCTTTGAGGTAGACACCTTAGAGTGCTATATTTTGCTTCCTTATGACACCACAAGCACACACGGCTGAAAAACACACTTAATCTTTTAATCTGACTAACAATGAATTCGGACTGGCATACTCATCAAACCGATTCCAACTCGGTGAGATATGTGGATTCTCCTCTCACTGCTGATCACTTAATCGCTTTTCAGGGTGGAAGGACAGGTCTTAGTAATATCGGCAATACATGCTACATGAACACTGCACTGCAGGTATTGCTGCTGTTGGTGGTTGATTGTAGTGCTTGTCTCATTGCTTCAAGTTGACGCAGTTTCTGCTTACAGGCGAGTATAAGAAATGGGTACCGTGCGAATGGACTGGTTTAGTTGGTAGATCAACAAGGAGAATAGTAGTGGCACTAGAGGTCATGTGATTGAGACGTATGTCACTCTGTTGAAAAGGCTGTGGCTCGGAAATATGTCGTCAACCAATCCTTCGGATTTCAAGTCTGTAGTGGAGACGTACGCTACTCAGTTTCGCGGGTACGAGCAGCACGACAGTCAGGAATTCTTCGTATGGTCATGCCTGAGTTCTCATGTAGATCATGCTGCTCGATTTGCTGCATGAAGACATCAATCAAATCACCACGAAGCCCTACATCGAGTACCCGGTTTACACGTCGTTTGAAAAGAGTCAGTCAGGAGAGATGTGGAGCTTTCATCTGTGTCGAAACAAGAGTCAGATCGTCGACTGGTTCTACGGGCAAAGCGTGACTTTTGTGAAGTGCACAGAGTGCGGTGAGGTAGGAATCGGGGTTTTCTCGACAATAGCAACGTGTTCGCTACGAGCCGTTCAGTTTCCTCACTCTGCCTCTTCCTCCCGAAATGACCACTATTTTCGTGAACGTCATGGACGGGAAGTTCTCGGAGAATTATTCGCTTGAACCTTCCGGTCATGGACTCTCGATTACATGCAAGAAAAGCGGCAGTTGTGCGAGTGTTTTTGAGGAAATAGCACGTCATTATAGGGTGTCAACGAGTGAAATCGAGCTTGTTATACTTCGTTCTGGGAAATACTCAGTTGTTCGTGAATACGAGAGCGTTCAGTCGACTTTTTATTATGGTGTGAAAGTGATGGCTTATATTGTAATTGTACACTTTTAGTGATATCTAGTTACCACGACCCAAGATGCCGAGTGACTTCACGTTGATGATTGTACCTGTAGCGATTCGAGCGAGCTATTTAGGCCAATACGACTCTTATGACACAGCGATGGCTACTCCCTATCTCTTCTTAATGGCAGAGAAGGATACGTTGCAGGATCTTGGCAAACGTGTGCAGAAAGCGATAGTGGATACATTTGACGTACCTCTTCAGGATGTGCAAAGGGAATGCAAGGAGTGGTTCCAAAGAGTGGATGAGATTAAAAAGAAACTGAAGAAGGTATCGTCCTATTGGAATAGTGGTTATTATTCGAGCGGAGCATCCTATGGTTTACAGAACCAGTCGTATGCATCATCGAGTACTAACATCACATACAATAGTGCAACTGTAGCATCCTATGATACATCCAATGATCCGTATTCCCATAGCGATATGCACCACGCAACAAACGATCAAGCCATCGATGTGTCTGATGGCTCATCGTATGGCAGAGATGCAGGAGTATCAATGGATCATATCGAAACACAAGGATCATTCGAAGAATCACCTAAAGAGAATGGACTTCCTGGAGGTGCGTCGGATCCTCAGCCTCCGTTATACAGCCATAAATTTGATGACAAAGAGGCATCACAAGTGCGTTCGATACCTGTGGAATCTTCCAACTCGCAGAATACGTTTATTCCTGTTGTTAGAAACGATCACACAAATGAATCATACGAACTGGACTCTCCCACAACTCAAGTTGTTCAAGGATTCAATGAAGACCATGTTTCTACTCAGGGAGTAGACGATACTGATCACACAGATCAGGAGGATTCGCCTTCGCTGGAAGAATCTCAGTTCTCTTGGGATTCGTGTCCTCCTTTCTTACCTCTTTACAGTGTGTATTCAAGCCATGCAGCAATTGATCTTTCAAACCGAATATCCTGTGACGATCAGATCAGAAGTGTTCGGTCTGTCTTGCGGGTGTCATCTCCATATACGGTTCCTACACTCCTACTTCTTGTGAAGTGTGTAACAAGTGAGAAGATGAAGCAGGAAGTGCTTGAGACCAGTTTTTACTCCGATTATGTCTATGATTTTGGTGATTCACTCTCCGAAGATGCGTTGTGGTCGCAGCTCACTTCCCTCACGACTCAATTAAAGCCATATGATTTTACCATGAGCACAATGCCTCCGGATCCATCCAACTCGCTCGTTTCTTGTCTCGATCGGTTTAGTACACGGGGTAATTTAGACAACGAAAACAAGTGGTTCTGCCCTCGCTGCCAGAAGGATGTCTGTGCTGAGAATCGAACGTTGATCGATCGGCTTCCGGACACGCTGATTCTTCAGTTGGAGCGATTTGAATATGATCGATCTGGGTTTTCTGCATACAGCAGCTATGGCGCAAGAAGGAAGATCAACACAGTGATCGATTTCCCGCTCTATGGACTTGACATGAAACCCTGGCTGCATGGCGAATCGATTGATTGCAGTTCGGATTGTGTGTATGATTTGGTGTCAATCTGCAATCATTCTGGTTCTGCGAGTGGCGGTCACTATTACTGCTATGCAAAAGACGACAACCAGGGAAGGGACGAGTGGATGGAGTATAATGATAGCTATGTTCATGCGATCCATGAAAACAACCTGATTCAAAGTACTGCCTATGTGTTGTTCTACCAGAGAAGAAATACAGCACTGAAGAGCAGTGATTTGTGCAACGAGCTGAAAGCGGTGAAGGAAGAAATGGAAGAAAGAGAAAGAGAAGAGAGAAGGAGAATGCTGAAGAAGTTGGATGAACAAAGAAGGATGGAATTGGAGGAGAGAAGGAGGAAGGAATTGGAGGAGAGAAGGAGGAAGGAACTGGAGGAGAGGAAAGATATGGAAGTGAAAAACCCACTGGAAAGCAGAGTGATGCTAAAAGAATTGGTTCTGCGAAAGCCAGAAAGTGAAGAGGATGATATTCTGGATAATATCAAAGAATCAGAAGATGTAAAGAAGGAGCCTCTACAGATAGAAGTACTTGACGCTTTGAAGGATCAGAATGAAGATTCTGCGATGGAAGTAGAGGATATGAATGACACTCTCCACCCATCTATGACAGTTGAGAATGACAAGGAGGTGAATCACTTGGAAGAAGGAGCCGCCGTTCAACCAACAGACGATGAAAGTCTACCCTATTATTCTGTTTCTTACAAACAATACACATATCAAATACTTCAGGATAGAAATAGAAAGGATGTTTCTGCTCTAGAAGTGATTTGTATAAGGTTTTCTCAAGAGGTTTCGGCCCACAATAATATACACTCAACTCATCGGCATCTAAATTGTTGAAAAAGGCTGACAAATCAGGACGGCCCACAGAATACTCCAATTTGTCTTCCACTTCGAGGTCGCCAGTTCGACACGCTACTTCGTGCAGATTCTTCTCTTTCAGCTCCGGATGATTCCTGTAGGTAACGTACAGCTCCATATGGCAGCAAGGGAGTTTCTTGCACTTCAATAGCAACTCGCTTATACACTGCAAGTGGCAATGATGCGGAACAACTACAATCACGTACAGATGCTTGGTCACTTGCTTCTCTGGAGGCAGCACGGACACCATGTCAATATAGTCCATTATATAAGACGAAACACCTGCAAAACCAGCTCCTCCACTCACAATCACCACATTATCTCCATAATCATGCTTCAGTATTGCTTCGCCTTTTTCCATCTTTACTTCATTCTCATGACGCATCATTGTATAAGGTCCTTCAACGTAGGCACGCAGTCCCTTCTGTCCAGAGAGTTGGGCGAGTTTATGGGACCAGCTGCGCTTGTTTCCAACAACCTTGATGTAAAAATACAAATGATTTCCCTTGTTAAAAGCCAAAGAAATAGGGTGATATTCAAATAGTTTTACTTTAGGAATACGCAGATATACAGTGGAACCAATCAGATTGGGATAATTAATTGCATTATCAAACATATTTCTTACATCCACATCCAAGTACACCATGTCTTCAAATGCTTGAATCTCTGCGACAGTGCAGTGCTTTGTGTAGATTGATAACCATCTCATCAGCTTATCCATACCGTAAAGGATGAAAGGAATAGTTGCATAGTACACCAAGTTCCTGCTGTGATACACAAACATCACCAGCATCAAAAGAATAACAATTTGATGGAGATAGAAGAATAGTTCCCAGGCAACTCTGCGAATAAAAGGAAGTGCGGATAGCATCATAAGTAGAAAAAGAGGAAGGGTCTTGAGAAGTCGATCGGTTGCCCATAAAAAGTTTGGATTCTTCCAACTGACCTGGATATTATTCACTACAAGAATCGCTACTTCAACAGGAGCATAGTGGATTATCTTTCCCCATAAGTAAGCCCAATAATTATCCGAATGGGATGAGTACCACCTTGCGAATGCGAGAATGATATGAAGAATAGTCACGACAAAGGTAGTGCCACCAACGATCTTGTGTGTAGAGATTACTCTTGCCTAGAGATCAACAGAAATACAAGAAGTGACATAAGAAGCGTTGTATATTTGTTGCCAAAGTGTATTTCGCGTGCACAGTAAAACCTATAAATGACTCTATCGATACAATTCAAACAGATAAAGACCAGAGAAGATTTAACCAATAGGATGATACACTGTAGAGATAAGACACAGTTTTACTCTTGAATGATGTAGAAGACAGATCGAAAATACATATGAAACATACCCATAGAATATTCAAAATAAATATGGTCGTTCCTAGTATAAGAGATCTCCACCTGAAGTTTAGAATCATCAATAATCAATACGAGCTGCAAAAAGAAATGAACGACTTCTTATCGAGACCTTTTCGGATTGATGGAATCCAGTTCAATAATCCCATCATTCCTCCAAAAATGAAGAATCCATACATTAAAACAACTCTCCATAATGTGCCTTTTGCTCTCATGTTGTCCCCCTCAGAATAGGTGAACATAAAATGCCAAATATTTGTTAAATCTACATCTGATATCACTGGATATCAATCACTATTACGACCAGCTATAATCATTAATGAGAGACCACAGCCCACAATAGAGACGAGTATCAACAATACTAGCAAATTAATTACAATACATATTAATACAAGAGAGCCATGGTCCAAAAGAATAGGTTCTTAAGTGTCTTTTCTCTTCTCGAATGCTATCCTTCTTTTCAACTAATTCTTGGGTTAATGTTCCTTTATCCATTAAATAAAAATATGACTTTTTTAATGGTGTGTGTGCCGATAAATAGGAGCAATTCTGCTTAATATGCCCCATAACCCTATTATGGATAAAAATATGAGTTATAACCAATAAAACGTATTTCAAAAATCGTTTATTTTTGTCGTAGAACGTTCGTAATAATGATTTATGTGTTCATACAAAATCTGTAGCTATAACTCATGTGTTTTGAGTCAAAAAAATACTACACTGAATCAGTATAAAAACAAACATAAAAGAAAAGGAACAAAAAAATTAGCTAAGAATAGGCCCCCCACACATCCTGCAGCAATCTTCGCAATACCAATGACCCTAATCTTAATTCACTTTCGTAACCCTACTTTTGGTTCTTTCTTAATTTTTAAACATTTCATATGAAAACAACGATTACAATTATCGCACAGCAATGCTCGGTCATTTGCCATCTTGTTACAAATCTACTCATCACGTGAATAACCAATCAAAACACTGCAATTTGCATCTTCTTGGTCAAAATAAGAATCAGGAACAACACCCTCTATAATGTCTTCTCCATCGTCCTTCGCCTTCATCAATAAAGTGTAATATTTCAGTGATGCAATGTAGTCCATTGACTGCGTCGAAGCCTACAATTATTACAACATCTACTGTTATACATCCAATTCCAAGTCGCAATCCGTGCGATAAAAATGGTAAAAATCACCCAAATTTTGGGAAACTATATTCCCATCTCGCATCAGAAGAACATGTTTCTTCGACTCTGTATTCCAGCCAACTACTCGACATGTCATCCACTTCTCGTTCTACAATGAAACTCCCTTCAAACCCGTACATTGAATATCTCCACAAAAGCATGAATTATCGCATCCCCGCGATTATCGAGGCAATAATTACATACAAAAGGTAAATAGGGCAGCTAAAATAAAATGACCAATCAAACGAAACCGTGCGAATCGCGGGGGAATGAGTTGCTTTGTGGCATAGCATACAAGTTTGAATCATTGGTGGATTCTTCTGGGGTTGCGACAGAATTTCCTACAACTAAATCCCTTCTCAACGAATTACGATCTTGGAATCGAATAGATACACTTGAGTAGGTTCAAAAACAAGTCTATAATGAAGATGACCAAAGAGCACTACGTTTTTTCTACGTTACTGTATACAACTTCCAGCTTCTTGATATCAAATCCTTGGGCTCCCAATTGTTCAAGCAGTAGTCTTTTTTCAGAAATCTCTCCTGCTTGGATAGCCTCCTGAATCGCATCCAATTCTGGATTCCACAAATTATTTCGGTTTTTCACCGTTTCCAAAAAAGTTGCTAAGAGTGCTTTATTTCGGGTCTTTAAAGGATCGATCAGAATCATAGCAATGGTGTCGTAGAAAGTAAATGACTGATGGGCAACTGTGACCTGAGACAAGTGAAGTCCTGCACTTTTTCGTGTCGCAATCGATTTAAAGAAATGCATCTAAACAAAAAAGCGGGAGATGATTCTTACAATGGCCAACGATTTGGACGAAAGCTTAGCTGTGTGAGGGTAAAAAACAGTAGACAACTCTGCCATAGAACGATCTGCTATTGATTCATATTTCGTTTTTTCATTATAAATCAACTGCTCACTTCTGGAAAGTGGATGACCCTTATGGTCATCATCTGTGTGTAACAGCCATGACCGCATCCCCGCGGGTAATGAACTCATTACATTCAGATAATATGGAGAAATGTCATGTGGTGAATCTCTTGGTTTGTTAGGAGTATTTTTTGTGTTTTTCGAATCACCAATGGAGTTAGCAGAACTCAGCATCTTTTGAGTCTCCTTCGCAGACTTCTTTGGAATTTTCTTCGGGGTTTCACCCTTGCTCTCTTTTGGAGCATCTTTGGAAGATTTCTTTGGAATCTCGACAGCTACTTCCTTCGATTTCTTCAAACTTTTCTTTGGTGAGTCCATAGAAGTTTTCTTTGCTGCAGGAGTTTCATTGGAAATTCCCTCTGGTTCTTGCTGTATTACTTTGTCTGTTGGATCCTTTGCAGAGGGATTAGCTTTTGTAACATAATGGAGCAAAGCTACCTCCAATTCGCGTTGCTTTGCCTCCTCTCGCTTCATTAGAGTCTGCTGTCTTCGCTCTTCAACTCTTCTGCGTCTTTCCGCAGCCAATTGCTTCTGGAGCAACTCATTCGATAGCCACTCGTCTACTAGTTGCTTTGCTCGCAAACGTTTAGCTTGATAACTCATCTTCCGTTTCTGCTTCTCCTTCTTTTCTCTTTCCTTCGCTTCCCTCATTTCTTTGGCTTCAGCCACTCGCTTAGACTGTCTGGATTGCTTCACTGGCTTTGCTTGCTTTACCGAATTTTTCTGTTTCTCTTTTTTCTCTTGCTTCTTTGGATTCTCCTTTTCTCTTTTCGTCTGCTTCTTTTCCTTTTTCTCTTGCTTCTTTCCTTCCTTCTCTGTTAGTTTTTCTTGTTTCTCCACCTTTGCCTCCTCCTTTTTGTTGGTTTGAATGACTAGTTTTTCTTTCTCCTTTGTACGCTTTCCCTGGTGCTCTTGTTTTTCCTTCCCTGCTTTTTCCACCGGCTTTTCCGCTCTTTCCACCACTTCCTTTCCTTTCTCTTTCACTGTGCTCTCCTCTGTTTCCTTTCCTATCTCCTCCACTACTTTTTCTATTGCTTCCTCCACTATTTCTTTGATTTCAGCTTCCCTCACAGTCTCTTCCTCTTTATTCTGCATTTTTATTGGTTCCTCTGTTACCTTCTCCTTTGTTTCTCCTTCCTTCTTTGAATGCTGCACTTGACGATTCGATCTGTGTTTAAATCGAGAAGATATACGCTTCGTCAATCCGGTATCACTACTATCTTCAGGGACGAACTCATCATCCGAGTTTCGTGCAGATGATTCATCAATATCCCAGCTATGCGCATTGTGTTTCGATTTTTTCTTTCCCCGGTACACACGCTTACTCTTCCCTAATTCAGAAGAGTTTGATTTTCTCTCACGTGCATTGCTATCCGCTTTTCTAACGCCTAACACAACACTGCTGGGAATATAATCCTTTAACCCATCTGACAAAGCCACCATGAGATTCTCAGTTGTCTTGAATCCTTGCTGCGTCAACATCCATGGTTCCATCATTGATTTTTCCACTTGCAGTATGTAACTCGATAAAATAGAGCAGAAGTGCATCTTTCGTTTATAATAACGGACCACCTCAATCTTCTTCGATTCCAATAACTGACGAGACTCTTTGGACTGGGTCACAATCCGTCCGTGCAGTTTCTCCCACTCAGCACGATACTTACGAAGTGATGAAACCAGATCAGAGAGAGATGTTTGCAATGTTGTACTACCTACAGGTACGATAGCATTCAGCTGCTGGTCGAATCGATAGTCCTGAGGTAAATGCTCACTGCAGCGGATAAAAAGACCCGTCGAAGTAGGAAAGCACACACATATATAAGGTCGAATACAGCTGAGGTGGAATTGGCGAGTGCAACCTGTGTAGCCACAACGCACAACTCTCCCTCTTCGCATATGGCAAACAGAACAAGAAAGTCCCGACTGAGGTTGAAGAGGAGGAACAATATATTCGATGTGAGATCGTAAGTGAGGGACAAGTGGCACTTCGATTTGATCTTCACAGTTATCCTCAAAGCAGGGCCGAGGGATCTTCTGGTACTGCATATCGGTTGTGGGTTTTATATAACTAAGAAACTCGTTATAGATGGCACCAGGAAGTGATCGAGCGCACTGCTTATGAACAAATGTTCTATTTAATGCCATTGTCATGTAGCCATCTTTTTTTCCACACACATAACAGGATCCTCCATTCAGGGACAAGCGCACAAAAGAAGGATTCGCATTGTGATCGAAAGAAGAGTAGTAGGAACTGCAAAGGGAAAAGTTTGTAATAGGGTCGCTGAACAGGCAATGAAGACACATAAAATCTTGAAATAAGAGAAGAACTAAACTTACATTTGAACTCTGAGTCTTCAAACAACATCCACTGATCTTTAAAGTCCAAGCACTGCTCGTGGATCACACAGTCACAACAAACGCAGCGCCAGAAACAACCTCTTCCATCATCCAAAAACTGGATGCAGTGATCCTCCTGATTTTTTTCATATCGCTTAGAAAATGCGTCCACTTCATTCATCCAAGCGTCGGAGATCGATATCATTTGTGACAAGTTTCGCTGTGGACTTGCAACCTCACGACGACGACGACCACGCGTTCGTACAGGTTGTGGAGTCACAGTGCTTGGTTCGGGAGGAAGAGAGGAGAGAACAAAGTTGATCGGAGGAGCTTTTACCGCATATCCACATACACAGCACTCCCTTGAAACATCTGAGGATACTTTGCCATCTGTGGAGTTCGTACTTTCTTCAGTAGTGTCTTGCTTCCCATTCAAAGCAGGTAGTTTATCTATCAAATTCGGAAGCCGATACATATTTCGCTTGATAATCCGCATCATAATCTCTTTTCGACTGCGTTTCTATCCATAATTCCACTTCGTTTTCACTACTGGCTGATGAGCAATGCAATAAACTTCCGCATGGGGTGAAATTCCCGAGCTAATGTACTGCGACTCCGAATGTATCTTGATCTCTCCACCCACATACCAGAGACAAGTCAAATGAACTGCATTCGAGCAGGAGGGATGCGAGCATGGTATTGTCGACCCTAAAGGAACTCGACAGATGGAGCAAAGCGTGCCCACAGAAGTACTTACATCAATAGGTGGAGGACTTTGAAGAGCCGCACGTAAACGAGGTGTAATATCTACTATTCAGATTGAAACGTGGAAATACTGCGATATGACGCATCGACATGACTAGTTTGCTTATAGTTCTCCTCTACACGAACAAGCCCTTCATCCACATAATCAGAAAAGAGACGGATTGGCCTTACTGAAGAAACTGAAGTGGAAATCCTTTTGCAATTGAAAACCACAGTAGAAAGGTTATAATTCAGATAGACTGCTCTGTTCGAAGCGGATGGCTGAGACCTCTGGAGACGTTCCGCATTTGACGACGCCCGAGTTGGCAAGGAACGCACTGCAGACAGTTTGTATGTGCTTTCCGGAATCACAAAGGTGGAGAGAAAGCAACTGGGTTGATTCGACACCTCCTGGCAGATGCCTTGATAGATCACATTCACCTGAGGTAACTGTATGGTTAAGGGACAAAAAGAAATGAATGAACCTCCCACAGAAAGGAGATGACAATGCAAGTGAACAAAAACTGGTTTCTCGGAAGGATTCATCAAGTTTGAACACTGGTAGAGATATCCATACACATTTGGACAATAGGCACATCGCAGAAACTGAGGATCCCCTCCTAAGAGTGACAGAACCCAAATACAATTACCTCGTTTCAGGAACTTACACTTGTCGCAAACAAAATCTTCAGGAACACTCTCAAGACCGACACATTTCAGATGAACACCAATATGACACAATGAACAATATATGATTGGATTTGTACCAATGATGAAACTCTCTTCATCGCGGTCTTCTGAATAGTTCCCACAAGCTAAGCAGTAGTCTGATGACATGACTAAGAGGTGTCCATGCTTCTTCTTTTGCTTGGTGTAAGATTCTTTTGCTTCCTACACTGAAACAACTGCGATTATTCTACCAACAAAACACCGTAAAGGAACTCATCTTCTTGATTGTACACTTCAGACAGATTCTTTCGCATCTGCCACCAATACTCCGCATTTTGATACGTTCGAAGCAACTGCTCGGCAACAACATCCACTCGCAAATTAAAAAAACATGAGTGATTGTTGTAGGCTTTGCTGAAAAGAGGAAGGACCGATTCGATAACATGCTTTCTTATATTCTAAGCGTGAATCTACCTCCGCTCTCCTACCGTTAGATTCTTCAGTTCAAGAGAAAGTGGGTCCAAAAAATGACACGAGACAGTACTTGCTGTCATAGGCTGAGGTGGAATATGATAACTCGTTAAAACTAGGTCGACTGGAGGAGATTCAGTAGGAACGGATAGATTCACCCGCTTTCCATGTTTCAGTTTATAATAATCCATAACTCCTTCTACTCGTAAATCCGAGTCATAGCAAGTACGATAACAATCCGTGGGAGAGGGAGTCGTAGTAGATAACTCTCTTCTATTCATAAAGACCGATTCACACACTCACTTCCGGATAGCGAAACGAACGTCAGCAGTTGTAACTCCTTCAAGTAGCAAACTACGCATCATATTCCCAGTTCAAATCCACCTCACTTCCCTTTCACTATTCTGCTGATTACACGACTTCCATTCCGCTAGCAGAGGTCTCGCAGGAATTCTTGATTCTCTTTGTGGCTCTTCGAGAGGAAGATTCTCGATGATCTCGGCAACCTTCGGTAATGCTCGACGGTAAATAGTATCAGCTACTTTCCAGAAACGTTCACACGAAATGTGTTGTTGGGTCCGAACTCGGTCTAGAACCACATGCTTTGGAGCCGTAGACATCGCTAACTGCTGAGTAACATGCCGAGTGGAGATTGATCGATGGCGGAGTGATCGTCGCTTACTCGTTCCTTCCACATATCGACTTGGGTTCACAACGAGGTTCACAACACGCTTTTCGTACACATTATGGCGATTATTCATGCGCTGAATTGATTCCTGATTCTTCCGAAGCAACAATTCCTCGCGCTTTTTCTTATTCTCTCTCGAGTCAATCATCGCTTTCACAACCTTCCGCACAAACTGTTCATAATCCGTCTCATCGAATTGAGAAGCATGATCCTCGTAAAAGAAAATATCGACTGCATACTGGTTCAAGTAATTAATAAAACTGGAAACAGAGTATCGCATCAAGTTTCCTGAGGAAATCGCTGCGTCACCCTCTTGTCTTGAAGGATTTGCTAAAAACGATATCTTTTCTTTTTCTTTAAGCTCCAGTCTTTTAGCCATCGCCTCTCGAGAGGTTAGCAGATTCATCACATCTTCGTAAAGTCGACAAGGTGCCAAGTGTTTTGCTATGAGTGACTCCTAAGCAAAATCTTCACAGAATACGATTTCACGAATATGAAAAACTTGGGGAATGTGATCAAGAAGGATTGCAGTCTTTCGATGGATCACAAGAGCATGTTCATAACAATAACAAACTAACGCAAAACCACGACTCTACAGGAAATCCGAACTATTTCAATTTACTGTCAGCTCAGGAGAAAACCTAAAATAAGTCTGTTGTTTCCACACGCAATTCGGATGCGCCATGCGCGAACATTTTTTATTTCTACTATTCATTGCATGCATCAAATCACACTCGCAATGCACACTCATGCCACGAATCTCTCCGCTGCAGATGCAGCAACGATGCCCCGTAGTATTACTGCGACCGAGCACCACCTTCTGCGATGGCATGCGAACGAACACATTTGTGTCTTTCGAAAAGTAACTTCGGATAATATGCTTGTAGATCGCAGCCGACATACGTTCTACAAATCAGCTTGCCAAGAGAGAATCACCTCGTGGAACATCTTTTACATTAGCGAAGTCGCGGTTGCTCTTGTTATAGCCAACCATCGAAAAATTGGGGAGACCGTTGATCTCCTCAAACTCGTAATCCGCAACAAAACCGCAGTCCGTGCATACTATAGCACAAGCTACATGCGCTAAAGCAACGTTCGATTCTGTAAGCGTAAAAGGACCACGATCTTGCTACACATGAAAGACGAGAAGCAATTCAACAGAATTACAGATTACACATGTGGGATGTAAATTACCAACTGTACAAGCTGCACAACACCAACTAGTTGGCATGCCTTTAATTCCATAGCAATATTTATGTACTGTAACATGGCAACAGTTGCACGTATACAGTGGATCTTCTGTTTCTCCTGATCCACCGCAGATGCTAATCTCACATAGAAAAAGAAGATACTACCTGCATTTTATATCTTGCATGTAAGGGTGTCGATTTGATTCACTATTAAATTGACTATTATTCAGCGACATTTCAAAATCAAGAAAAGCACTCTGAAATGACAACCAATAGCAAAATATCTAACAGAAGTAGTATGGCAAATAGATGACACAGGTAGATACGAGTCGATCAACGAAATGAAGAGAATTCACGTAGAAAGCACTGAACTATCCTCTAACAGCAAGGTGAGAACAGACAGAAAGGAAAAACAGAGAAGCCTACCCTCACGACTCGTAAATAAACTAATAGGATCCTTAATATTCTCAGACCACGCTTTTTAACTTGTCCGCCAGTATTCGCAAATAACCACGATAGATAGATTTGATTATCTATCATTCTTTATTTTGTTCTCTCTTCCGAGCACTCCTCCTACTCTCACTGAACCATCATACAGAGTCTGGATAAGATATTCATCTCATGAGTGAGGCAGCTGGAACATTTAGCGAATCACGGATATTCCACATATCGATGGAATTGACAACTGATCACTCACTTTGCACATTACTCACAATTCCTTTCCTATTCTGAGTATATTAAACAATGAAAAATGGTACGCATTATCATAGCCATTGTCACTCACAGAAAACGTGGCAGAAAAGGCTGTGTCAAATGAGTCAAGTCTGATAGATCCGTTCTGTAAGCAAGCGTGGTTAGAGTATGGACGCCGTTTCTGTTTATATTCCGCTACAGGATTGGCAGTAGGAGCAGCATGTGCTTTTGTGTTATTGGGTAAGTATACTTGCTTCGTCTCACTCGCAGGGAAGCCGACTCATCGAGCTGCATCAATGGCTTTGGGCTTGGGTTGGGGCATTGGTTCTGCCTGGACCCGATCCAACGTCGATATACACAATCGCCGACAAGCGAAGAAGTGGAGAAACGAGAAGTTGTCCTCTTGATTGTTTTTCATTTATCTGTTATTCTCTGTGTTTGTTTGAAAAACTAGTCTTTTGGAAATCGAGGGCACACAGTTGTGCAAAAGAATCACGTATCGGTCGAATTTGATGAAAAGAGTCAGAAGAAAATGGAGGAGAGGGGCATCGATCCCCTTACCTCTCGCATGCTAAGCGAGCGCTCTACCATCTGAGCTACACCCCCAAGTAGTTTTGCTCTCCGTTCAACCAATAAAAGAGGAGCGGAGTGAAAATGAAGCTGAATGGGGTTCGATGCGAATAATAAAGTGAAATCCATGCGTGAGCGATGCCTAAAGATTCTCAGAAACGAAGAGGGTGCTTCGCTTCCAAAATTACTTTTGTAATTGAGAACTATGTCTACTGATAAACTGGTGGACAGCCACAGCGATATGGAGGAAGACAGTAGAGAAGTTGATTCTCGCAATTCTGAGTCTTTGGATGGAGCGAGTTCAACTATGAAAAATGGTAGAATCGGTCTTTTAAATGTTGGAAACACCTGCTATATGAGCACAGGCATTCAGGTATTTTCCTTTTTTGAGTTATCTGATAATGTAGTGCTTATCCCATGTTCCAGAGTTGCTCAGGCTTTTGCTGAGTGACGATTACAAAGCTATGGTGTGCTCTGGTCGATCATTTCATCTCATAGTTAAATAAAGACAATGTGATGGGAAGTGGTGGTCTTGTGACGGAGTCATTTGCTACTCTGCTGAGAGAACTCTGGGAAGGCGAAGGCCGTGCAGTAAATCCTATTTGTTTCAAGCGAGCCTTCCAGAGCTATGACAGTCAATTTGAAGGCGTAGAGCAGCACGATAGCCAGGAGTTTTTCGTAGCATTCGTGCTCTGGCATTATTTGTAGGCAAAGCTGGTGGATGTTCTTCATGAGGATTTGAATCTTATCAAAACAAAGCCGTACATCGAAACCCCTGTTTACACCTCTTATGATAGCAGTCAAGGCGAGGAGATGTGGAATATCTTTCTCCAGCGGAACACTAGCAAGATTGTGGATCTCTTCTATGGGATGACGAGCAACATCATTTCTTGTACGGAGTGCAATGAGTGTCGTGTGCGCTACGATCCGAACAATGTGCTGATGCTTCCTTTGCCGCAAGAGCGCTTCAAGGTGATCATCAACTACCTGGAGCCTCGCGATCTCAGCACGTACGACGAGGAGGCCGAAACGATCCGTCGAAATGCTGTTCAAATGCTCAAGTCATCCAAAGAGGAGGGCACGTCGAAAGAGCAGCTTCTTCAGTATAAGAAGATGCCTGCGTTCCGATCGAGTCGATTGACCTACTGGGAATATGACTACAACTTTTACGGAGTGAATCGCGACATGTATGAGTTCGCGGCATCGAAGCTTGACGTGTCGGTTGAAGACATCGATCTGATCCTGATGGAGAAGAACGAGGACGATGAGTCACTCGATGTGGTCGTGCATCCGATCGACCCCAATAGTCCCCAGAGTTCGCTTTCCCAGTTCCAAGACACGATGTCGTTTATCATCTGTTTAAAGGTGGAGTAGCTGCTTGCTTGTCATCTGTAGAAGCCGCAACGATCGATGAAACCGTTCTATCTTCGCCAGTCCTTCTTGACGTATTTTTTCCAGGGCTGGAGACCCTATCTCAATCTGTGTCTCTTCGGAGGTTGTTTTATGTACTATGATCCGGAAGAGACGATGGAAAGTGTGATGAAGCGGATCTCCTCCGTGTTTTTCCCCAAACTGCAACGTCAACAGGCCAAGCAGCAGGAGAAGGTGAAGAAGGTGATCTCGATCGTGCTGGACTGCGTAGTGCATCCAGAAAAGCGAATGGAACTGAGGGAAGGTGTGCTGGACTATGACGAGAAGGAGGAGGAAGAAGAGGAATTACCTGTAGAAACGGAGCCAGATGCGAAGATTACCCAGTTTTTCAAGAGTGATGAGAAGGAGCAAATAGAAAAGCTGCCAAATGAGAGCGAATTGCTTGATGAGAATGGCGAGCCCAAAGAAAGTGACTCAGAGGAATATAATTTTGACTCGGAAGAAGATCAGGATTCTGAAGAGGACGATCTTGATTCGGATAGTCCGGACGATGAAGCTCCGGATGAACCCGAAAATCCAGATGAACACGACACGAAGATCACTAATTATTTCAAGTCTTCTGCAGTGGAGGAGGGAAATGATAAAGAGGAGAATTCTTCTCATCACCCCTCGTCTCAGTCATGTGATATAGAAAACAGGAGCGATGGTTCTTCTTGCAAGCATGTATCTGTTGATCATGACGACACGGTGCTCGAATCATATCTTGGTAAGCGCCGACGTACGTCGTCGATTCTTGAGTCCAGTGTAGACGACTACCTGCAATGGAAGGACAGTCCTTGTGGATTCCCTGTAGTGATAGACCCTTACGCGAGTATGTCATCGATGGATATGGTGAATGAGTTGATTCTGAATGCGATTCTCCGTCCCGAACACTACTCTATTCCAGCAAAGCACTTTTTGAGGCAGGATACTCAAATTCCCTCTTTGTGTGTTGTGGTCGATGCTCAGATCGCTGAGATGCCGGCAATCTACAAGCAGCGATTTGGAATGTCGGATGTGGCGTCAGTGGATGCTTCAAATACGATGACGGATGAGGAGAAAGAGATGTTTGACGAGATCCGCGATGTATTTGGATGGAAGTTCCACTCGATGCACTACTGCAAAACGAACCTCTGGAAGAAGCAGCACAATGAATCGACCGAAGTGCAGCTCTCTGAGTGCTTCGAACTGTTCAAGCATAAAGGAGACAACGATCCGAAGTGTCCCTGGTATCTGAATTGATTTGCTGTGATGTAGGTTCTGTCCGAAGTGTCAGAAAGACGTCGTGGCCAAGAGTGTGACGTATATCTGGTCCCTTCCCACCTACCTGGTGTTGCATCTGAGTCGATTCGAGTATGTCACTCGAGATCAGCTGCAGGGAATGGATTTCAATTTTGATAGTCGAAAGCGGAAAGTGAGTGCAAAGGTGATGTTCCCTATTCATGACTTGGATATCAGTGAGTACGTGCATCCTGATGCAAAGCAGGAAGGGGAGGACTATCGCTATGACCTGATTGCTGTGTGCAATCATATGGGAAATGCGGATTGTGGCCACTATGTCGCGTTCTGCAGAGACGAGAACGATGGCGAATCGAAGTGGTTTACTTACGATGATGACTATGTGTACGAAATGGAGGAGAAGGATATTGTAACGGAGAATGCGTACATGTTGGTCTACCAGAGGAAGAGCAAAGCAACTTGCTCGTCCCAGGATGTGATTGATATGTTGAAAAAGATGAAGGAGGAGGCATAGCGTTTGGAAGATTTTGTTTGTTTGTGACAAACTCATTCTTTATTCGATGGATATCAATTTGCAGGAAGTGTACGCGTCCTCAGAATCGATTCACTCTAGAATTGGCAACATTCCGCCTATCACTCTGCTGACATCGGCTATCTCCATTGTTCTCGGAGCATTGTCGTCGAGTACGAATTGTGGTCGCTCTGTGATGCACAGTGAGCAGCAACTATAGTCAACTCTTTTTCTTTAGCAAAACACTCTGCTTCGAGAAGGGAGAAGTATGCTTTCTACTGTACGTCGTTACTGCATAGTGGTGGAGACTGTTTACGTCCTTTTTCTACATTGGCCCGCTCTCTTTCAATTTTGTTATTAACTTGGTGATGAGCGCAATATACAGTATGCGGCTGGAAAAGACCAGCTTCTATAAAAAGTCTGCTGATTATGCTTGGATGCTCTGTATTGGGATTGTGGGAATTGCTGTACACTTTGGTGGCATTACTGACGTGTAGCTTCTCTCCTGCATTTTTCCCTCTTCGGGATTCTTAGGCATGGCGCTTCACACGATGATTATTTATGTCTGGTGCAGGAAAAATCCCCACATCAACGTCCAGTTCATCATGATTACCATGAAAGCTCCCTATTTTCCTATTGTTTTGGTAATCTTCCATTACATCTCCTATGGGAAAATCATGACTTCCGACATCATCGGAATGGCCGTGGGACATGTCTACTACTATTTCTCCGATATCCTTCCCAAAATCGCCAAGATAAGGCATTGGAAGCGAACTGAGTTCATCAAAACACCTCGACTTCTGTAGCTGTACATCTATCTGCCGAATTGTAGATCTGTACTCTTCAAAGACGTTCACCAGGATGACGAGGAAGAGCCCATCCCCACAGAGCTGCTGCAAGAGGAGGTTGAAGCAGACACAGTTCAGACAATCACGTCGGAGGAGGAGAAACAGGAGTCAAACACAGAGGGTGAGGAGGAAGTGCGCAAGCGAAGAAATAGTGATGAATAGTGTAAACTTGTGCTTGTTACAAACAGATACGATTAAAAGAGGAATTCTAATCCCATTCCGATCTTGTGTTTTCCATCGTTCAGATGAGCAGCATCCACACTCACACTTCCCA